>OZ057398.1:94246253-94427071 GCA_964056695.1 Melieria picta | reverse complement strand
AAAACACGGACATAACCATGAATACAATGGCTAAATATTAATTTTGAATATGTTCCGACATTATTTTCCAACAAATATTATAATTTACTAACCCAAAAAAATAATAAAAGCCAAGGCGAGTGAAAAACACTTGGATCCGGTAGATTTTGCACCAATTAACTTATGTCAAGCGAACAAAATTGTAACTAATTGGCAAATTTGTATGAAAATACACCATAGTCATGGTTTTGGTTATTGTGCTTAGAAAGGATCCGTTGAGGATATCATGAAATATGAGCTCGATAGCTTAACTACAACCACAGAATAAACAGTAATACAGAATGCGCATCTCATACAAATTCCAAAATGGTAAGGGGTCGTATATTACGACCACTGTTAATTTAACATTACGTCCTCTGCTATTAACATTACAAACAGCACTAGACAGCTTTCGTTTCTGCAGCACAGAGATAAGATGAAAGTAATGATCGCATGCAGCTCCGAAAGGAAAATAGCGTCAGGCTGTGGTTGCTGTTGTTGTCGGCCAACAAAACGAAGTGCCACTTGCTTCTTACATATATGGGGAGAAGAGCAATAAGGTATGGTTGTTGTTATTGTTGCCGGCTAGGAATTGAAACATTGAATTTGAATTCTTTTTGCTTTGTGGTTCATTCTGCGTGCAGCGCAGTGCGTACATACGCTGTCGGTAGCAATTTTACGACGGAGTGTAGCGTGCAAAAATATATGAGAACGAATGTCAAAAGGGGGTAACTTATCGACTTAAAAAGTCACTACGGTATAAAGATATAACACTATTTTTAATATTGATGATAGTTAAACGATGTGGCACAATCGTTATGTACGAAATATCCTTTAAATGGTGGATGTACGTACATATATCGAAAAAAAGCAAAACAAAAAATTTATTCCGCCGTCATTCGGGATCGTCGTTGCTTACTTACTTTTTTCTCATAGCTTTTTGCTTTACAATAGATATGTACATACATTCGACATGATTAAATGCACAAATTCGTAATTACGATTCTTCGGAACCTCTCATTTTTTTTAGGTTTGACAAACAAATGTTTGGGCCAAAAAACTGGGGGCCTAGAGTGGGATAAAAGGCGTAGGGATAAAATAATTAATCGCGGCGAGAAGTCATTTACGCCAAAATTAGCGAAACCTTAGAATTCAAGTGCTCATAAGGAGATACAAATTTCTTCACGCAGAAAGTCGATCGCATAATAACATGAAAAAAACTTGTTCTTATTAACCGACACACGTCGGGAATTGCCAGCCAATGTCAGCCAGAAACAAAAATTCAAAATTTACAATTTTCATTCGCTGATCAACAACAACAACGATAGCACATCGCCCTTCATTCGCTTCATTGAAAATAACAGTAACTTCTATGGCCGGCATCGAGCGTACGAACTCGCTCTGCACCACTCAGCACTTACCGAAGTTGACAATAACAGAGATCATCGTCGCACGAGAAATTAACAGAGACAAAAGTTCTGTTCAACAAACTCTGTTATCTCCCCCCTGCTGCTTTCGGCCCGCACCATAAATTCAGATTGCTTCGCTGGTCGACATGCGCATTCTGTATACTGTTTATTCTGTGGTGGTACGCATTGCCAATAGCTGCGGCGCCAGCAGGTCTGTCCTTTGCGTCGGCGACAATGTAGAGACCGCTGCGTGGCCGGCAGTGTTTAGCGATCTAAACATCCTGTGGCCGGATGCACTCGTGCATTGGTGGGACCCTCCGGAGCTCCAGTAGGGCTTGGCTGGCTCGGGTTGGAAGGGTCCGAATTCGGCGTCCGCACAACTTCCTAGTCTGGAGCCTTGACTCAGATTTCCGTTGGCTCTAGCTGCTGTCGCAAGGGTGAGGCTGATTCGCATGCGGACGGAATGCGCTGTCAAAGCGAGGCGAGTGAGTCCAACGGGATTCATGCAGTCGTCGTCTGCGTCTTGCAGCTGAGTCGGGATGAATGTTGCGCGGGAGTTGCGCTTCGGCTGCGGTGTGCCCAAACTGTCTAGATTTAGACATGGGGCGAGGGGCTGTTTCCTTAACCGTTGTGCTAAGGGACTGCACAGGACGGTTTTTCCGTCTTCGCGAGGTGACGGAAGAGGACTCATCTTGAGATTTTCTCGAAAAGGATGAGTTGTTTGATGGACTCCGAGGCAGAGTCGTGAAAATTTGTGGGATGGTGTCTCTTTACCGGTTTGGGATTGCGCCAGAAACGAAGTGAAACATAGAATGATGCTGCTTCTGACATTACGAACAAGTGTGTTTACTTGTGCAATCCCGCTTCAAGTGAGTGTATGACAAGCAGTTTTCACACAAGTTATGTGTTCGTACTGCCTTCACTCGGTCTCGAACAGACAAATTTTTAAAAGTGGCACAGAATTTGAGCGCGTGAGGAGCGCTGCAAATCGGACATGAGAAAGTCCGCTCACTTTCCACCAAAAAGTTCTGTGTTCTGTTGAAACCCCGGTTGTGAGAAAACACGGACTTGGTCGGCCTCATAAGGTTTAGCCTTTCCACGTCCTCATCTGCTGGTCAAGAAAGTATTCATTTGCTCCCAAGTTGGAATATCTTTTCGAGAACTAAGGGACTGTTCCCAAAGGGATAAAGTCTCTTCCGGGAGTTTCGTTGAACAAATATAGACCAGGATCGTGTCCCAACTCTCTGTCGAAACGCCTTGAGAAGATAAGACGGACAGAGAATTGTTTATTGCATTTTGAAGGCTTTGTAGCGCTTCACTGTCTTCAATAGCTACTTGAGGGAGGTTCAAGAGCGTGTTGACCTGTTTATCAATCAGAATGCGCCTATTTTCGAATCGGGACTTCAGTGCATTCCATGCCAATTCGAAGTTAGAATCGCTCAATGGATACTAACGATGGCGCCAGCCTTTCTGGTCGTTTTATACCGAAGGTGATATAATTTTTGGGCAGAGGTGAGTTTCGGATGGTTAATATAAACCGCCGAAAACATGTCGCGGGAGGACGGCCACTCTTCATACCCGCCGGAGAAAATTTCGGTGTCGCAAGGAGGGACACTCAGGCAAATAGAAATTCTTGCCTGCTCTGTTGCAGAAGGGAGGAGGATTTCTGCTGGACGAGTGGTTTCAGCGAGAGGAGGTTGCTGAGCGTCCATGAGGCTCGAAGGACCATGTTTAAAGCTCAGAAGAGCTAAATCCGCGCACACGCGTTGAAATAAAAATCAAACGATAATAGGTTTTGTGTCAGGTTTTCTGTGTAATAATGTTATTAAATGTTGAATGTTTATGTAAAAGTTAACTTTTGTGTGTAGGTCGGATGTTAATTCGCCGGAGTTCGTACGTTGAGTGCCCGCCGGTCGCGCAAGCTCCCTTCGGGATGGCCAGGTTTGCCATCCGTACATATAAACACATAAAGGGACACACACAATACAATAATATTGACAATTTAAATTTCTAAGAGCTGCGTGGCCGGCAGTGTTTAGCGATCTAAACAGGACTCTTGCCTTGAACCCATCAAGATCATAAGTGTTGGGGAAAATATCTGCAGGGAGACCATTCTACAATCGCGCTGTACGGGCCAGGAACGAACTTTCTCTGTAGTGCGTAGTGCGCTGGAACATCGTTTCAACGTGGAATGCATGGGCGGCAGTGTTCAAACGGGTTGCCCGGGGGAATACCCGGAGTGATGGCAGCAAGCTGCTCATCTCCAATGAGCAATTACCGGAAAGGTATCGGTAAAATAACACAACACATGCCACGTGGTGGTATAAATAATGCCGTGGTATAAATAATGCGGAGATCAGACGGAGTGAAATATTTTTTGGACCGAGGCACTTGGCTGCTTCTTTCGACACGCCAAAAATATGATCGTTCCAACGAAGATCGTTTTTAATGGGCATGCCCAGAATATCAAGAGCTGCCGATTCCGTAATACCTACACCACCCATAACCAGGGATGTTTGGAGACTCGTTTGTGGGATAACAGGCAACATTGGTCTCCCTGTTCGCTTGACTCCACTTGGAGATTGTTTGTAGGTCGCTATTAAGTGTGTCATTCATACGGCGCCGTTCTCTCTCAATCTCCACAGAGCTGGGGCGCATTGTGAAGGAGTATGAATGACAAATGGTGCTGTCATCCGCAAATGAGTAGATGGGATTCTTCGTCGACGACAATAGGTCGTTGATAAAGATAAGGAAAAGGGTTGGAGAAAGGACCGAACGCTGCGGCACTCCCGCGCTAAGGGAATGCTTTTCCAAGGCTATGCCGTCTATTACAACACGAATAGAGCGATCATAGAGGAAGCTCGTAATCCAACGAGAGAAGATACTACCGACGCCATAGGCAATCAATTTTGACACGAGTGCTTTATGCCACACCCGGTCAAAGGCCTTGGAAATATCCAATGCAACAACCTTGCTTTCACCGAGGTTTAGAATGCTATGGTTCCATTTCTCGGTGAGGACCGCCATAGGGTCTCCCGTCGATTGCTATCTCCGAAAGCGGTATTGGCGGTCACTTAGCAGTCTATTGTGCTCCAGATATTTCACAAGGTTGAAGTTTACAATGCTTTCCATTGCTTTGGAAAGCACCGAACAGATTGCTATAGGTCGGTAGTTCGCAGGGTAAGTAGGCTTGCCTTTTTTAGGAACTGGTTGAACATTTGCTACCTTCCAACATGTCGGAAATACACCTGCTTTGCCAAAACAACCACCATTTCAATTTGCACGAATAATACTACGTTTACATTGAGCCTAAATGCGTGATTTGGGCAAAAATTCTCAAATGCGAAGCCAAATCATGCATTTCCCCATACAAATTCAAATCTACTTAATGACTCATTTCAACAAAACGACGAAGCAAATGCGATAAAACATGATCACTTTTATCGAACACATCACAAAATGAAAGCGCTTTCAAAAGCCTTTACCCCTTTTTGACAGTTCAAAATCACAACAAACGAAAATGATCAAAATGGAAATTTCCATGGCTCAATAATAAGGTTGCAGCATCCCGGCAACACCAAAAAACCACATGTATTTTGTTGGTAGGATTGTTTATCGCTACTGTCAAAATCAGCTGATCTTTTCCGACGAAAGAGGGAGAAACTGAAAGCAAACAAACGTGATTCTTGCCAGCGGCGTTGTATTTCGAGTGAAAAAACAGAAAAAGTGTTCAGGTTAAGTGTTTTCATTTCAACCGATACGGCAACACAGCACCACTGCTGACACCGACGATTTTGACAGAAGCGATAAACAATCAGCCGGTGGCTAGCTACAACCTTATTATTGAGCCATGGAAATTTCGAATTGAAATTTTCGTCTGCTTGAAATATGTAGAATATTCTTAGTATGCAAGGTATGTAATATAATTGTATTCAAATTGATTTAGTCAGAAGCCGGAAAAGAGCTGAGCATTTGACATTACCTGCCAAACAAAATGCCAATGAGACAAAGTAAATACTTTGAAATTACTCATTTGAAATTACGCATTTGGGCTCAACGTAGTATCAAGATTCATTGAATAGAAGATTGCGCCTTCCGGGAGAAAATAAATTTAAAGCCGCACCAGTGACGTCATACAAAATTGTTTCCTATTGGCTGAAAATGTTGATATATTTTTGGAGAGAGCAACACAATGGGACAACATAAAATATTTATTCACTTTTTGTTATTTAATAAATTTGTTTTCTATTTTCGATTAGAAAAGTACGTCGCCACTCATGTACCTTTTTTGTTTTCATTATTTTGTGTACACAGGCCCACTGCACACCGCATGACTCTCGTTTTATTGTTTTGTAAATTTTTCCGCGATTCCTTCACTACACGCACCTTTTAACGCGAGGACTTTCGAAATTATTTATTAAATTTAACACAAAAACACGAAAACAAACAAGCAAAAGCGGCACAATTTTCACAAAACAAAAAATTGTTGGTCAAAAAAATTTTCAACCAATAAAAATATAGCACGAAATTTGAATTGAATGGCAGGGTTTCCTCCCGAAATTCACTTGTTTTATTTGTGTTATTCATATGAATGAATAATATGAATTAACAATTTATTTTGTAAAGATATACAAATTTCTATTAAACTGTTATACAACTACATATATACAGTTACTCACAAAACTGATCACGCTTTATGCAAGGGACACTGACCGTAAGGAAATAAAAACACCTGAGATGTGAATTAAAAATTGTTTTCTTTATTTAAGTTAATGTGACAAAAAACAAACAAAATCTGCTATTCATTGCATATTTACACACGCATGTAAAAAATTATGCTATGAAACATGAATACACCGATCAGTTTTGTGACTTTTACTTAAAATTGTATTTTGAGCGGTTAGTACTTAGTATATCCACCCTTTGCATCAATAACTGCTTGAACCCTTCTAGGCATGCTATCAACGAGGTTCATACTTCCGAAGAGATTTGTTGCCAGGCAGCACGCACCTTCACCCAAAGTTCTTCGGTATTCCCGGTCTCCCCAGTAATTGCCCTCTTCAAGAACCCCCATAGATGTTCTATGGAGTTGAGATCTGGGGACTGTGGCGGCCAGTTTAATGTTGAAAAATTGTTGTTTTGCAGCCATTCTCTGGTTAGTTTAGCAGTATGCTTCGGATTATTGTCTTGCTGGAAGACAATGTCCGAAGCATTACTGTCAAACTTTTCTATCGACGCTGTTAGTTCGCTGTTTAATATATTCACATAAGAGGCTGCAGTCATTTTTCCAATGATTCTAAATAGCGTTCCGCCACCTCTGGTCATCATGCATCCCCATATCATTATGGAACCCCCACCGAACTTTAACGTTGGCTTTACATGTTGCGGCTGAAGCTTCTCACAAGGCGTTTTCCACACCCACTCTCGGCCATCAGAGCCCAAACAATTAATTTTGGACTCATCGGACCATACTACTTTTGCCCAATCTTCAGCAGACCATTGCGAATATTTTTGGGCGAAATTTAGGCGCAGTTTCATATGCCTGCGTGACAACAGGGGCTTTTTCACCTTTGCCCTTCCTCTAAGGCCAGCGGATCGAAGCGTTCTGCGAACTGTTTCAGCCGATATACAAACGTTTAAAGAGGTATTGACAGAGCGTTGTATTTCCACCGCGTTTTTGAATTTTCCACGTCGCAAATTGCGCACAATGTTCCTTTCATCCACTTCTGATAAAATTTTAGGACGGCCTCCACGGTTTTTGGGTAAGGGATTGTCCAAATTTTTCCGAATTTTGCTTATTACACCGAGTGATGCGCCAGTTAGAAACGAAATTCGGCGATGAGGGACTCCATCTTTCAACAACTTTTGTATTTGTTCGATGGTTTGCCTGTCAAGTGCTTTGTTATTTGCACCTATTTTGTTGAGCATAAGCCTACAGTAAAAAATTCTGGAAAATTTTAATATTGAATAAAAATACATTTTTTTTCTCGTCTGCTCACCTGACAATTTAATTATTTTTGCAAGTTTTGCACCACACTTGATCGAACCACTCTTCTTCACACAACTCACAAAACTGATCACGCTGCATTTCTAGACTAATCAGCAAAGCAAATATAAACTTACGCAAACATTGTCGCAATGACTTTAGAAGCTGTTAAAGAAACACCGTTAGAAAACAAAAATAACAATTTGGTCTAATTTTTTCCAAACATAACGGTAAATCGCTCATTTAAAGTTCATTTTTTCAAAAGCGTGATCAGTTTTGTGAATAACTGTATATAGGGGCTAAAGTATAAAGAAAGCCATATATTTGCTCAAAAGAGTGAAGCAAAATGTAAGTTCAAAGTGAAAGAATTTAAAAAGTACTGATGGAATCCCTACATATTCCCCGATGACGTCACTGGTGCGGCTTCAAATTTATTTTCTCTCGGAAGGCGCAATCTCTGTATTGAATCATGCGTAGTATAAGGCCAAGCTGGCTTGCTGCGGAAAACTACAACATTGCGTGTTGTTGTCGAAATGAAAATGAAGCACCAATGCTTGGTATTGCAACAATGGTAGCATTTTCAATCTGAAGCACTCTTGGTGTGAGTAATGCTCTGATTTACAAGAGCGTAAAAAGGTTGGCGCTGAGCTGTAATAAAAAACTTCTTTGTCTGTCAGAAAAGTTGTACATTCTCAATGTATGGCGTGCCGCATCTTTGTATTTATTTTATCTTTGATATAAGCTTCTCGGCTCAGCTTTCTTCACAGTTTAACCGAACTATCGCCTTTGAATATCAGGGATATAGCCAGGTTCGTAATGGAATCCTCTTGGTTCTCAGCGCTGTAAGGTGAAGTCGCGCCATCCACAACCCTAAAATCACATTTTTATATTGATTGACTGGCACGACAGCCCGCTTACGCGAGACTAAGGCCTAGCTTCCCGCAACCACCCGTGTTGTGCGTGTGAATTTGTACGCGGGTGGAAGGGACCTACAGTTTTATGCCGGTTCCGAACGGCAGGTTGGGAGCTTTTTCATAAGCAATTTTTACTCTCAGAGGTTTGCCATTTCCAGCTAAGAGGACAGCCACCGAAAGAGAAAACGAGTTTTCCCGTTATTTTTTTTAGGGGTTATTACAGGCAGTATTTGAACCTGAGGTTGCTGCCTTCGACTCGCGGTCCAACGCACTAACCAACTGAGCTACGGCGGCTGCCATTCTTATATCACCCGATTGCAAAAAACCAGTATCGCCAACGCTGCGAAATTTAACTTATGTTGAAATGTTAATACAAGCCAAGCCTATTTATACATACTAGTTAGAGTCTATTAGAATGGAATATTCACTACCCCTATTTCCCAAAATTCTCATTATTCAATTGTATATAATTTTGATGTAATAATGTAAATTGGTTTGTAGATGGCCTTTCGTCCTGGAATGGTGGACCTGCCAGAAGGTCACAGAGAAGCTAACGTTAATGCCATCACTTTGCCAGAAGTGTTTCATGATTTTGATACGGCACTCCCAGAATTGAACGACATTGATATTGAAGCGCAATTCTCCATTAATCAATCACGAGCCGATGAAATTACAATGCGCGAAGACTACGGAAGCTTATCGTTGTCGCTGCATGATGATGGATTCGGTGATATCGGCTTTGAAGGCGATACACCAGATTTAATACGTGGAACATTGGAGTCCAATATAAATGTAAGTACAACATAAATTTCAGTCGTTCGCTGGTTTTTGCAAATATTATTAATTAAATACTAAAGAGCGGCGCAAGCACTATAAAAATGACTTGCAAACCATCGCTGTGCTTTCAAATACTGTCGCTCTTCTTCACTTTCACTACAAAACAAGCACTGCAGTGAAGAAAGCTTTTGATATTCATACGAATACTGCACGAAACGACAATAGAACTTTAAGCAACTTGAAGTATAGAACAACATTGAAGTAGAACAACACTGAAGTAGAACAATACTGCAGTGGAACAACACTGAAGTGAAAAACTGAAGTAGAACTTTTTGAAGTATACGGTTTTTTGTTTTGCACGATCGGATTACCTGATGTTTGTTTTTGGTATTTTGTATGGAATCTGGGCTGCATTTCATTTCGACTGTTCATGTAAAAAACATAGGTTTAAAACATGTTTTTTCGATATTTATTTAAGTCTGTTTCACTCGGTGTGAAGTAGAAGTTCTACTTCACTCGGTGTGCTTGCTGTGATTTACCGTTACTTAAACTCAACAAAACAAAGTATGGATAAATATGTTCGTGAGACCCATGATAACGTATGGATCAGTTGTCTGGGTAAACAAAACCAGCTAACTAACAATTATTAAGGTGCTCAATAAGCTTCTGGCAAGACTGGCATGCGTATGCATAACGGGCTATGAGAACGTGTCCAATAGCATCCATGGAGGTTCTTCTTGAACTCATACCTCTTCACGTACATATACAAACCCAGGAGAAGAGGGCTATCCTGCGGATGACTGATGTTAATATGATGTTAGCACTTAAAGGCGGTGTCACTTGCTCGGGTTGTGAGTCCATAGCAGACAGCTCAACACCGAATAGTGCTGACAGCCTGTACAAAGCGCATGTCGATAATGTAATGTCACTGGTTTCGAGTAAGCTCGGCAACAATCATCGGTACGTGCTGGGTGATTTCAATTTTAGTAGGTACTCAAATAGTTGGAGTAGTATTTTGCTCAAACACCAATATAATGCATTTAAACATTCAATTCATCGATTTGGGGACGTGCAAAGTTTCAAATTTGCCCACTATTGGCGGTCACTTAGTAGTCTATTGTGCTCTAAATAAAGTAGTTCACAAGGTTAAAGTTTACAATGCTTTGCATTGCTTTGGAAAACCCCTAACAAATTGGTTATGGGTCGGTAGTTCGCAGCGTCAGTGGTCTTACTTTTTTGGGAACTGGTTGAACATTTGCCATCTTCCAACATGCCGGAAATACACCTGCGGTGTGTGACATGTTGAAAAGATTGCGTAATGGACAGGCCAGTGCAAAACAATGGTTGGAATGCCGTACGGCCTTGAAGCCTTATTTACATCGAGATTTGCAACCACTCTTAAGAACACGTGTTTTTTTTATAGAGATAGAAAGCATCGAAAGCCGAAACCCCGTCAGTGTGGGACTTGAACCTCACTAAAACCATCTCTCACATGTCCGGTTTATCCCCCCGGTACTACCGTCAGGCATTTCGTCGGGAGGCGGAATTGAGCGTTAGCTCGAAAGTCTGTTTTGTCAGTTGTCACAGTTCTCTTATTTATCTGTTTGTCTCAGTCATAGAGATTTGCCAGTTTCCTTACCTCTCTCCGGTTTCTGTGTGGGAATCGAGTCTCCGCCTATTTTGTTCGCTAATGCGAAGCTGATGTATCACATGCAGCATGCCGCGCTCCAACGCTCCCTGGTAGTCGTCATCAGCTCGACTACGTTCTCTGGCGTGGCGGTAGAGCCCAGCGCGCCTCGTTCATCGTCCGCTTCTGGCTCTCGAAGCGGGGGCATACAAAAAACGCGTGTTCTGCAGTTTCAGGAATCCCGCAGAGCTCGCAGTTGGGGTCCTGCTCGTGCCCAAAGCGGTAAAGGTACGCCTTGAAGAACCCATGGCCGCTGAGAATCTGCGTCAAATAAAACTCGGCCTCTCCGTGCTTTCTATCGATAAGCCGGTGCATCCACCTGCCGTTGGTTGAGTCGCTCCACCGCTTCTGCCACTGAAATATGCTGTCTCTTAGCAGCGCGTCCTTGAGTGCGCTGCTTCCTGCTCCAGACTCTGCCTTGCGCTATGAATAGAGTTGCGCTCGTGTGCCAATAGATCAAGTGGCAACATGCCCGCGATGACCATAGCCGCGTCTTCGGATTCAGTTCTAAAAGTCGAGCACACTCGGAGCGCACACGGGCGGTAAGTACTTTTGACGCCGCGTACGTATGATGGGTACTTGAACGCACTGCACCAGATCGTCGATGCGTACAGCATCATTGATGTCACCACGCTAATCAGTAAATGCCTGCACTGCTGCCTTGGCCCAGCAAGATTTGTCATTATTCTGGCCAGTGCGGTCGCCGCCCTTGCAGCCGTGTTGTTCGCGTATTCCAGATGGTCACGGAAGCACAGTCGGTGGTCAAGTATGACGCCGAGGTATTTTATGTAGGGTTTACACTCTATCACACTGCCACCCACGTTGATGACAATTTTTTCCACTTTCTTGCGGCTGCTAATCACGGCTTCCGTCTTGTGGGTTGCAAGCACCAGGGACTTAGTGTGCAGCCATTCTTGAGCTGCCGTAATTGCACTTTCTGCTATTCGAGTGACATCTGTCAGCGTTTTCACTACCACCACCACTGAAATGTCATCAGTAGGTATCGGATTTGTATGCAAAAACTATGCAAAAAATTCAAAAATATGCTAAATATGCAAATATGCAGTGCATATGCTTCATTCTTAATATTTTTCAATAAAAATAGTTTCTGTCTTGGTCCCGTTCAAATCGGAAGCTCCAAAAAAATATGCACTTGCATATAATTCCGATCCCTAGTCATCAGCAAAACCCACAAATGTGGCGCCTTCCGGGACTGGCAGCCGCAAGATATCGTCATACATAAGGTTCCATAGCAAAGGCCCGAAGATAAACCCTTGTGGAACCCCAGCCGTGACCTTGTGCAGTACCGGGCCGTTTTCGCTGCTATACCGCAAGATCCTATCACGCAAATAGCTGGAGACTATTAGCGTTCTTGACGTCTAGTGTGACCACCAATACTTTGTACTTTTAGGTTCGCCTAGCCAACGATTGCAGTCAATGGCTTCCTGCGCCAAGTCCTTGACCACGTTAATAGCGTCAGTTGTCGATCGTCCTCTTCTAAAACCGAACTGGTAGTCCGATAGCACAGGACAACAAATTTCGACTTTTTGTCGGCTTTTCTGGTTTTGACATCAGTTCTAGGGAAATTAGGGACCGCTGATTTCGAATCCGCAAACCGTTTTTAAAACTTAGTTTACGTTTTCGCAAAACGCGAACGAGCGTGTCACTTTTTCGGATTTTCCTTGACTTTTTTCACGTTTTCGATTATAATTTCTAAACCAATAAAGCGGTTGACATGATTTTCACTCAGTGGCATTTGTAACACCTCACGGCTTCTTTTTCAATGTAATTTATTTTTATAATTGGACCTCAAAGTCGGAAAATATGGAATTTCATAGCGTTTTCTTTAATGTTGAAAAACATGCACATGTTTCGTAAATCAACTAACGAGTTAGGTGTTAAATGAAAGCGGAAACATCAACAAATATACTTTTTCATACAGGGTCAAAATATCGCTGCACCTTCAGCGTTAAATCAAGCTGCAAATGTACTTTAGTTAGTGCAAGTTATGCATTGCTGCATTCAATAAATAAATTTTTTACAAACAAGAACAAGAAGCAGACAGGCAAAATTTGCATTCGAAAAATGATTGCGTAATCTCCTTGGCGAAACAACCACCTTTTCAAAGTGCGCGAGTTGTCGAAATGAAATGAAGCACCAATGCCTTCTAACTTGCAGCAGTGGCAGCATTTTTAAATTGAAACACTCTCGCTGTGAGTAATGCTCTGATTTACAAAAGCGTAAAGGTTGGCGCTCAGCTGTGATAAAAACTGCTTTGTCGGTCACAAAATGTTGTTAATTTTCAATGTATGGCGTGCAGCGTCTTTGTAACAATATTATTGTTACGAAAATTAGTTCTGTAGGCTTGTTTTTCTCTGTGGATTGTGCAATTTAAAATAAAACACACTTCAATTCTTAAACGCGGTCAAAAACCAGCAAACACTTTATTTACAAGTTCACACTTTACTGTCTTTGCACTTGTTGCTTATTGGACTATTCCGTGTTTTACCTTTGCTTGCTAAAACACAACTGTTCCTCTGCGCTGTACCTGGCTGCCTTTTATACTTGTCCGCTTGTCGCGCAGATCGTTCTCGCACATTCTAATTGGACTACAAATTTGCATTACCATCGCGAGCCATCCTTGCCATATCGAAATTATAGCAAGCCGGCCGTATTCTAAAAGCGCGTGCCTAAAAGTATGCCCGTAAAAAGCATTCTAGTGCATAGCACAGCGACAGGGTCCCTTATCGTTACATTATCTTTGGTTGTACGTTTCGATTCACGTTGAATTAAATTTCTTTGTTTTAACCAGGGCGCTACCTGTATATGTTGCATATCTAATCAATTCACAGAATATTCATATTAATTCTTTTGCCGTATACATTTTGCAATTTAGGACCAACTTTTCGAAGATGAGGTTGCAGCAGATGTGACCAAAGCTCAAGAACCAAGGACAAGCTTAAATGATGCTGATATATCTAGTTCGCGTTTGGATGGCGATGGATTTGGTGACGAGTTCGGACGTAAGTTGCTTTTACATATAGTACTATATATGTATTATAAATGCTTGATAACACCGTGCGCTGAGAAACCACTTTTGTTGAGACCAATCCAAAAGTTGTTATAGGCCTGAAACTAGAGGGCATTCGTTGTAACCTGGCATACTCAATTTCTCATACAGATAAAAATCAGCCGTATCGGGAGTTTCACGTGAACAAGAACTCGCTTCACTTTTTTTGTTCACCCGAAAAATAATTTGTCATCGGGAGTTTCGCCCGAATGAGATTCCACTTCGAATCAGCTGTGGCGAATCGAACAAACAAAAACGTAATTTTGACAGCTGTGAAAAAATTAATAAAACAGGCAAATAAAAGCAAATAAG
This sequence comes from Melieria picta, assembly GCA_964056695.1. NCBI lineage: Eukaryota > Metazoa > Arthropoda > Insecta > Diptera > Ulidiidae > Melieria > Melieria picta. Next base: position 94,412,898 of record OZ057398.1, on the reverse strand, counting down.
AAGCTTTTGCGAATTTGTTTTTGTAATAATGCATAGTATAGCGTTGCGACTCATGTGCGAGGAAGAGGAAATGGCCCAGGAACGAGTAGTTTGCAGGCAATTAAGAGATCGTTCCAATCCTCTGGAGTTGCGCGAGCCATTGTGAGATTCAAAATCTTTGCTTTTTAACTTTTTTGCAGTAATAGGCCAATGTTTTCCAGATTTCAACAATACGACAGCTCCTGCTGTACCTCCGGTTCCTTTAGAACCACTTCGCCAGAAGTCATTTTAGCAGACTTTCTTCCACTACTTCGGGTGCCCGGAGGAGTTGGCTGCCCGAAGTTGCTGCATGCTGCTTCGCTTTGGCGCAGAGGAGAAGAAGGTAGGCAGTCCCTACTACCAGCTGCAGCATCCAGCTGGTCGCTTTCTTCAACTTCTTCGGCTAGTAGAATAAAAGTGTATTATAATTGGGTTAAATAATAGAATATTTTCGGTTTCACCTGGCTCTTCATTCTCTTTGTCCGTCCTTTTTCTTTTTGGAGCTGGAGGTAATCCGTAGGACTGTGCCGTACCAACGCCCTCCACTGCTTCCTTCATCCCAACGAGCTGAAAAATTACCTCTTCCGTTGGGGAAAATTTATGCGTACTGTTGGGTCCACCTCCAGTTCCTCGTTCCAGTGGTTTGTTTATAGCGGCCTTCTTTCGCACGTACCATTTTTGGTCGGCCCAAACCTTAATAAAAAAAACGGTTAATTATCGGCCGCTTACATATGTGTATGTACGATTAACACAATTCGTACATTCTTCCACTCCACTTCGCTTTTCATTGGAGGGCCGGCACTATTTAGCTCCAGTGTCAGATTCCTCCAAAACTCTGCGAATTTTTCCCGGCTTCCTTTTATGAAACCTCTCGCAATATCCGGTTCCTCCTGCATCCTATTGAGCAGTATTTCGCTTTGCGCTTTATTTGTCGTTTTATTCCTAAAATAAAAATGATCTGTGGCTGCAATGTAAATTTCTTTTGCATCAAAATCAATAACTTACATGTCGTGTGTTTATTGTTCACGTTCAAAATATAAGTGAAAAATTTTCCGTTAAACGACAAAACATTTCACACGGAATAAGTGTTGCCGATAGGTGAAATTTCTTTCGAACATGCCGAAAATTTCGGGCGAAACTCACGATAAGGTGAAAAGTGAAATATTCCACCCGAAATGTTGTTCACGTGAAACTCCCGATAAGGCTGAATGTATTAAAACTAGATGACCCGGTGAACGTTGGACAATCTAAGATGATCCAACTGTAACTTTCATTAGAGATTATTAATCCTTATAAAATTTTCAACCTTCATTGAGATCGTTAATATTGGGCGCATGATGTACGGTTTGAGCCTCACGGTATTTTCTTTAGTCGTCGCTTGCTGGTCATCAGTGTGGTGTTTCCGTGAAGTAGCTCGCCGCACATTTGACTTACCCCGATAACCTATGTTAGCTCGTCTTCTCAGGGCATTTTAACGGATACTGTAAACCGCCACGGAATTGTTTTAACAACCTTTCAAATCTGTCAAACTTTGATGTTTTAATTTTGATGTTATTCCATATTCAACATTTTAGTTGGGCGATGCCACACCCCCTTATCCAATACCTACCTCATTCTTCCAGTCGAAAGGCACAACTAAATCGTAAGCTCGGACCAAGTTTCATTTATGTGCGTCTTATGGCTCCAAAGTTACGCGGAAAATTTGGGTCACAAAATAAGTACCATGCCCCCTCTCCCGTCAAATTCCATTTTTTTTTTTATTTGATTCAAGGCGAACAAAACCTCCAAAAAAATTATTAAAATCGGTCAAGCTGTTTTTTTGTTTTAGCGAGACTAACGCACGGCAAATTATTTTTATATATGTCTGTACCTATATAGTGCGCTTGAGCAATGAATGGGTATCACTTATGGGTGTGGGTATGGCTTAAGGAGGTACAGCCGCGAGAATGGTTTCCGCCAGTTCGAGAGAGTTCGGCTATCAGAACAGAAGTGCCTACTTACGATGGTACTACGCCCTTTGACACCTTCAAATTACAATTCGATATAGCTGCTTTGGAAAGTCAGTGTACCGATGTTAGGAAAGGTCGGAGACTGATACTGGTTCTTAGAGGTCCTGCGGCTGTGGTAATAAAATCAGTTCCGTCATAAGGCGAAGGCATTCTTGACCCGGAGACACGTGTCCGCACACTGAAGATGATAAAATCGACATTCAAGGAGACGGTGGCAAGCGCATTAACGTATGAGGCGGAATGGATGGGAAGTTCTCGACATTCATCTGCGGAAAAGCGACGAGCCCAACCTGGACGTGACACGCAAAACCAGGCAGTAAGCTCCGAGGCACCGGCGAGGTTGCGGGCAGTTTCGTCTAGAGTCGGTTGCTGGCTATGTGTCAAGCAAGACCACAGCACGAGACTGCCACGACTTGCCGCAAGCCGAAAGCAAGATACAGATTGTGGATATTCGGTCAATAAGCGTTCTGCAAGATTAAGATTGGTTTAGGAAAGGCTACAGAAGGACCAGCGTGACGAAATGCAGAATCAACGAGGTCATCGAGGCATACCATAACGACTCCAGTGGAGGGCACCTAGGCATCACGAAAACTGTCGGCGAAATAGAAAGACGATTCTATTGGGCAGGATGCCAGGAATCTGTAGCCGATTGGATTAAGAGCTGTGATCGAGAGCTTTCGGCTACGAAAAGGCCAACAAGAAGATCTTGGGGTCGCTTGCAGCAGTACAACGTTTGAGGACCCTTCGAGCGGATTGCTATGGACGTCGCCGGCCCATTCCCGATTAGCACTCAAGGCAACAAATATGTGCTGGTGGTAATGGACTATTTTAGCATATGGCCCGAAGTGTATCCTATTCCTAACAGGAGGCCATATTCTGATTACATATTTATCGGGATTGGAATACATAAACTGTATGAACTAACATCAACTTCGGCAAGATATAAATTCTTCATAACATCCTGTCGCTGTGCTATGCATGAATGCTTTTACGGGCATACTTTTAGGCACGCACTTTAGAGTACGGCCGACTTGCTATAATTTCGATATGGCAAGGATGGCTCGCGAGGGTAATGGGATGTGCGAGAACGATCGAGAGATAGTCCAATTGAAATGTGCGAGAACAATCGGCGCGACAGGCAGACAAGTATAAAAGGCAGCCGGGTACAGCGCAGAGGGACAGTCTTATTAGAGCAAGTAAAGGTGAAACACGGAATAGCCCAATAAGTAGTAGCAAGTGTAAAGAAAGCAAAGTATAAATTTGTGAATAAAGTGATTGTTGGTTTTGGACTGCGTTTTGTAAAGTGAATTGAAGTGGTTTTATTTTTTGAAGCACAATCCATAGGCGAATAAGCCTACAGAACTAATTTTGCAACAGCGGTATATCCCATATGTAAATGTTTTTTGTGTGTGAATGTTGTTGTTGTTCTTGTTCGTTATAAGGAGTGCGTTGTTAAAAATTGTGACATCGAAAATTAAAACATCTCAGCAATTACTAGTCCAATTTTTTGAAAAGTCTGCTTTTATATAACATGTCTTTTATGTAGATTTTAGAATTTATTAGAAAAAAATTATAATACATTTTCAAGGGTAAAGTTTCTAACTTTTTCTGGAATACCCCTCATGAGGGCTTTCATTTTTTCTTGTTAATTTTATAATTTTATCATTTATCATCATTTTATCATTACCACTTTATCATTATCAATGCTATAAATGGGCATAAACTATTCAATGACAGAGTTTTCATGGCTCACCTGATCAAAGAAAGTTTAATTTGAATTTGTATTAAGGAAGTTATTAGCAAAACTGCATGTCACAATTTTTAACGACGCACTCCTTATACAACAATTGTTGTCAACACACTTATCTAACGGTAAAAGTAGAAATATGTTCTGATGCCCACAACAAAAGATATTAGTAAAAATCGAGTGCGGTTATAATTTTGAGACGGGGTGTATACGTTATGGTGATAACTAGGGATCGGAATTATATGCAAGTGCATATTTTTTTGGAGCTTCCGATTTGAACGGGACCAAGACAGAAACTATTTTTATTGAAAAATATTAGAAATGAGCTAACATATGCACTGCATATTTGCATATGTTTGCATATTTTTGCATAGTTTTTGCATATAAATCCGATACCTAGTGATATAACTTTGTATCTCCCTTCCTTCGCCACAATTAACGGGAACTCTCTATTTGATTTCTAGAACCTGAGCTTTTTGAAGATGACCTCTTCGGCGAACCACCATTAGATACAAGCGAAAATAAGGTGAAATCTGCTATTGTTGCTGCCGAGGAATCTGACGAAGACGACGTAGACCACTTTGATGCTCAGGCTCCATCTCCAGAATCTAGTTGCAAACATTCACCTTTACCCAATGACATTGAGGGTATTATAAATTAATTAGTATGTCTACGCCTGACGTTGCTTATCTTTTTTTAACAGATGACCCCCAAAAAAATGACTCCTGTGTGGTCCAAAAAAATGACAAAAGCGAAGAACATTTAGGCCAATCTACATTATTACAAAATGAGGATGAAAGCTTCGCACTTGCGCCTATAGATGCATCAGCCTATAAAGGTGTTACAAAAACAAAACGCAAGCGAAAGTTAATTGTTGATGAAGTAAAAAATATTTCTGGTGAAGAAATGAAAGCGCAACTGGCAAACACCTCTGATATAATAACGACATTGGACTTAGCTCCTCCAACAAAGAGGTGGTGAATACTCTAATGTTATATTGTTTAACGAGCGTTATAAATTCATGTTTTCTTGTTTTAAGGCTAATGTATTGGAAAGAAACAGGAGGTGTTGAAAAATTATTTTCACTGCCATCGAGATCAATACCTGCTCGTGCTCTATTTATTAATTATCATCGTCACCTTATATCACATCTTACCCAGCTTGAAGATTTTTCTTGCCTCGGGCCATCTGATCTCTTAGCGTTAGACCATATTCAAAATGAAAGTGAATCTCCTTCAATAATTCACAACAAGAGAGGACGCAAACGAAAACTTGAGATATTGGCCTCTACAATACAGAATACTTCGGACTCTATTAAGGATGCTACTATCCAGAGCCTTGCCCTCCCCGAGCCTATAAGAGAACCAGAAGGTTCAATAGGATTGTCCCAAGTTTCTTTAAATATCGGTGATGCTCCCCATGAGAGTTCAGTGCCTACTGTTGATGCTACCATCTTTGAAAATATGCGTAGTCCAGAACCCATGTTTGCTATAAACGATATAAATGGCCTGGACCATTTAACTGCACTTGGCAGCATCCCATTAACACCAGGAAATATTCATCATGGCATGGATGCTTCTGATGACTTTAATCAAGGAGATTTAACGCCAGCAGAATTACATCATGGTCAGCATACACCACACCATTCAGGGATAGAATCAATTGAATCTATACCTAATCTACCAGCTGACCAAATATCATCAATTATAAATGAAGCTGAAAATATGCCCAATACAGATCTAACCCGATTTAATCACTCTTGTGAAATCGCATCAGATTGGAATGATTACGACTTTGGTCCGTCAATAGGAATGCAGGTAACTTACGTATATTTAATGAATCTGGTCATTATACATAATGTCATGCTATAAGCTGTCGGCAAACAAATAATTTCTGAATTTTCTTAGAATTCCGCTGACGAGCAAATGGAGAATGAAACAAACGAGCAGTTTGAAGAAAGAGTGTTAAATAAACGAGCTGCCCAACTTTTTTATGCTGTAAAATCTCGTATGGTAAAACAGGATTGCTTGCTACTATCAGAATTAACATTACGGAACTCAAGAAAACAAGTATGTCTTTTTTTAAAATAGAAATATAATACGCTGGGATTTTCCTCCACGTCAAAATCACCATTTACAATATTGAGGTGTACTTGGTTGCTTTTTCATGAAAACTCACTACTATTTCTGAAGGTTGCATGATATTTTAAAGCATACTAGATGACCCAGTGAACACCGTACCACTTCAATTTGATTTAATTTTAACTCCACAGTATTGCACTGCAAACTGTAAAACAACAATTCTGTCGAACTTTTCTTGAGATCTTTATAAAATCCCGAACTCGTGGTTTAGCCTGCAAACTCAATTTTCCTGATCAAAATTAATGTTCGTAAAATGCAATTAAACTCGCTTTAATCAAATCTATTCTCAAAACCCGCTACTATTTTAGGAAAAACTATAGTGGGCTTCACACCGAGGCTTCTAATTTGGTAGTTCGATAATTGGTAATTTGTTAAAGTCCTTAACTGTGAACAACCCCTTCCGCTTATTTTCGGTAGTCTGGTAAGTTGTATGTCACAAACAGCTGATCCAGTATTTTTATTCAAAACATTTTATTAATACAAATGCAAAAACGTGACAACCCTACCAAAATACTTTTGGTAGAAATGTTCCCATGTTATAAAAGTTGGGACTAGAAAATTATGTTGCATACTCACAAAATCTGAAGTCATCCTTCTATCCGGTGCCATATAATTCTATAAAATAATTTGCGTGGGTCATAAGATTTGATTAGTGGTTTTGAGGTATATTAAAAACTTGGTGGGACTTATTATCCCAGTAGTCCTGAAAGGGCTAAGCACATTTTATGGCACATTGTGATACCACAGTGGATGGCGCAACTCTCCCTTACAGCGCTGAGAACCATGAAGATTTCGTTGTGAACCTGGCTATATCTCTGACATTCAGAGGCGATAGTTCGGTGAAGAAGAAGTGAAGAAAGCTGAGTCGAGAGGCTTAAGTCTTCTGGCTAATGAAGGACACTGACACAACAGGTGGAGAATGGTCTCCTCCTCTTCGGAGCCGCAACCTCGACAGTAGTCGTTGGAATGCAGTCTCAGTCTTTCCGCATGCTTACCCATAAGACAGTGACCCGTGAGCACCGTGGACCGTTGTTGAGTGACGGCTGAGGTTAAGCAGCTGGTTAGTCCGTTTCATGTTATATGAAGGCCAAGTTAATCGGGAGATATTGCAGGTCTGTTCCTCAGACCACAATTCGTTTCTTCTTTTTGATAGAATTGTTTGAGCATCAATTTAACTTATGCAATTGGAACTCCCACTGGGAGGAACGACGAGGCCTCTGTGGGCAACGTTCCTGCTCTGCCGTCCGCCTCGCAGTTACCTACAATACCCCTGTGCCCTGGCAGCCAGAGTAACGATACGTTGAAGCATCTAGCTAAGGTGTTCAAGGAAAGGATGAAGTTGTCACTCCAGCGAGCGATTTGATGGCTGCCTGATTGTCCGAATATATGTGAAAATCCGTCGTATGCGCGTTCTCGCGCATAAGCCGGATTGAAGCCGGGTAAATGGCCATTGCTTCTGCCTGGAAGGCACTACAGTGGTCAGGCAGAAGGAAGGAGAGACGAAGCCAAAGTTGGCTGCAGAAGATCCCACAGCCCATCTTGTTCTCCAATTTGGAGCCGTCGGTGTAGATGTTAATGGAATTTCCAGTAGATAACTCGCCACCGGTTCATACTTCTCTACTAGGGATACGGACAGTGAATCCGTGGTCTAACTGAGTGAGGGTGCAGATATGATCGATGACGTTTGGCACCGAACAGTCCTGAATAAGAATCCTGGAATGACCAAGTCCGGTGTTGAAGTCACCATCTAGCGCCTAGGGCCCGTTTACAGCAGTAGAGAGCACATGAGGCTTTCCGTGCCCTTTCAGCAATGTTAGCCTACCAATTTAGTTTGGAGCCGAGGATTAGACCTAAATACCTAACAGTGTTGCTGAGACTAAGTCTAACGCCGTTCAGTTTGCCGTAGTACGCTGATTATACTTCCTACTAAAAAGCATAACCTCGGTCTTAGATGGATTGACATTGAGGCCGAATTCTTGGCACCATTGAGATCGAATCCCAATTGCATAATTGGGTTTCTCAGAAAGGGTGGAGAGATATTTGCCGGAGACTGCTATCGCAATGTCATCCGCATATGCAACAATTCTGCAACCAGTATTGCCTAGTCGATTAAGTAGAGAGTTCACTGCCAAGTTCCAGATCAGAGGAGAGAGCACACCGCCTTGCGGCGTGCCCCTCATGGCCGTACGCTTGATGCGAGTGTGTCCGATTGTGGAACTAACGACCCGCATTTTAAGCAGACTCTCGACATATATCACCAGCTTTGTGTCTAGGTTCAGATTAGGGAGTGCCCCCAACAATCGCCTGTGGACAGACGTTATTAAAGGCCCATTCAATGTTGAGGCATGCTGTCAGTAAATGCAGTAAACTCAGTAAAGTAAATTTATTTTTGTTTTTTCTTCATTCCTACAGTGCGATGGTCTCAAGTGAGTTCGTTCAGTGTGTGTTTTTTACAAAAAGCTTTAAGCTTTGAAGTATGTTCAGTTGAATCCCTTTGTAGTAAACTGAAAAATCCTATTCATGTTCATGGTATTTTACTGGATTTTTGTACTATGATTGTGTTACAAACATCCAGTTGCTTTCAAATGAAATTTGAAAAAACCGGTGACAGACTTTAGTTTTTTGTACTATAATGATGTCTGTCACGGGTATAACACCCAGATACTTCATCCTTTTCTGGAATTCTATCCCTGTCCCATCCCAACAGATTGGTCTAAGAGCATCAAGTTTATACTTCCTTGTTAAGGGTACTATGGGGATTGCCGGATTAAAATTTAGCCCTTTCTGCACCATTTCTGTGTTAGCCTTAATCCTAAGGTTATCGTATCCCGTAGGGTATCTTCTGCAGGGTTTCCCCATGAATAAAACTCCAGTGTCGTCCGCATAACCCTGGACCGTTAGGCCAGAATTAGTTAGCTTCTGCAGCAGATCTTCAACCACAAAACTCCACAGCAATGAGGATAATACCCCACTCTGTGGACATCCCCAGGTTGTACTGGCTATTACCACAGAACAAACAGTATACAGAATGCGCATCTGGTGTAAAGAAATTTTTCTTTGCGGGTTCCAGCGGTAGGACCCGTTTGAGGATGCGGGGGAAGCGGTAAAGGGGACGAGAACACACAGAGCGTGAGAGCGTAAAATGAGAAGCTGTGAGAGCGCAAAATCAAATTTACGGAGAGAAAACAGATAAAACTATTGATCGTATGCCGGTATATGAAACAGTGACGCACCACACTCTGTGGTTTTTGTTGTTGGGCAACAAAGCGATGTGCCGCTTGCATGTTGGTGGTGGCTCGTGCTTGCTCTCCGCTTGCTTTTTTACAAACAAGAACAAGAAGTGGACAGGTAAAGTTTGCATAGAAAAAATTATTGGGCGACCGCCTAAGCGCATAAATAAGGTGGTAGCACTACGGAAAAAAATGTAATGGATTTTATTAGTTTTTTGGTCTGCTTGTAAAAAAGAAGTTGTAAAAAGTAAAAATGGCTACAATGAAAATATATGTATAAAAATATTGTAACAACCAAGGCGCATTAAGAAAGTAATTATAAGTGGAAAACTATTGTTACAATGTCGTGCCAATTATCAAAGAAAAAAGTTTAATCAGTTCTGGTGCTGCAACTACCTATTAAATTTGCCTTGGCGATTTACCTTTGCCAAATCAACCACCATTTCAATGTGCGGAAAGCAACAACATTTCGTGTTGTTGTCGAAATGAGAAAAAAGCACAAATCTATGCGTGTACATCAATTCGCGCTTAAGGCTTGATTACACGTGACGAGTAGAGTGACGAGACAGCAACTCGAACGAGTACTCGTTTCGTCTAAACAGTAAGGCGAGTTGTTGATTGAGTCAGTGACCGAGTAGAGTGGCGAGAGAGTCACTAGAATCACATTTTGTTTACTAGGCCGAGTACTACTTTACCGTTATATTTTTCTTCTTTTCGCAGCGATTCGCTGAATCGCTCGTCACAGGCGGAATGCGTCACACACCACTTTTCTCTCGGTTGAGTTTAATTGCGCGAGTTGCTTAGTTCATTTTGTGCATTGTAAGACCGAACTGACGTGCCACGTGTCAAAATACGTTTGAACAACTCGTCGCTTTTGCTCGCCATCCCAATTCTCTCGGCCTAGTACCATTTTGATGTCTCGCCACTCTACTCGTTACGTGTAATCAAGCCTTTATTGTCTCGGTTCCGTTTACATTTTCCTCACCTTTGTTGCTTCCCGCCCGCGTCTGAAATGAAATCGCAAAATTATTTCAGATGCGCCTTCTGTATACTGTTTATCCTGTGCTATTACGAAACCGCCCGTACTAGTCTGTATCTCCATCTTCCGAGTAGCGAGAATACTGTTTGTCCAGAATTGTCCCCTCTGCTGGTTAGAACACTGTATATGACTTTATGAGACGTGTTGTCAACCACTCCCTCAACATCTAGAAAGGCACATTGTGCCATTTCCTTTTCAGTAAGACTTTCCGGTATTTCCCTTGTCAGCTTGTACAGAGCAGTTTCGGTGTGGCGTCCTGCCCTATAGCCATGCTAGCACGTGTGTAAAGGATTGTCTATTAGAACTGTCATCTCCTTACGAGGTTATCTACAACTTTTTCTAGAATTTTCAGTACAAAAGAAGTTAGGCCAATTGATCTGACGGATTACGGTTGAAGGGGGGTTCTTCTTCCCGACCTTCGCAATAAAGACTGCCTTTGCCCTTCTCCAGGTTTCTGGTATATGCCCCAGTGCCAGACTGTCTCTAGTTATTTTCAGGAGATGACTTTTGATAGAATCCATCCCCTTTTGTAAAAGGGCTGGAAAAATTCCAGCGCATCCAGGTGATTTTAGGTGTTCACCGCCCACTAAAACGTTTCCTCCGTGCAAATTTCCTTTGCCACTATGCAATCTCTTCTACAGATTCTGCATAGTTTCTCAGCCTTTCCCATTCTTTTCCAAGCAACAGAGCCTGTGAAATGAGTAGAAGTAGCTTGACCTTCTCTTCCTCACTTTCGGTAAACTCCCTATTGCTTTTCCTGAGGCTAGTAGAGGCAGTGTTGCCAAAATAGATCTGGTGGATTTTTGGAATTAAAACGCGAGCGCTAGTGACCCTAGTGCTTTTTTTAGTTGCTTGAAGGGCTGAGGACTTACATGCACTTTCTTTTATATATATAGATAAGTGAGTACTTCTTTATATAAAATATCCTTCACAACCGATATTTTACCCAAATGCAGTGCGGCAATACTAAGAAATTTCTTCCCAAACCAATTACACTATTTTTCGGACGCACGGAATATTCTGGCATTTGGCTATATATTATACTCTGGCTATTGTGCCCCCTACAAGTTATTAGAGAACACCTAGACCAACCGACCTAATAAAGCTGCATATATAATGTTACGAGTATATTAAAGTCTGAAAAATGTTAAGTATATTTTGTAAAATGAAAAGATGAAGATTAAATTAGTTCTGTCCCAACACATACAGATGCATATCTGTGTGTTGCATTCGATTTCCTTTTCATTTTCAAAAGAAAAATAAAGTTTTGATTAAAAAGCTCGTTTTTTGCGAATTTAGTGGATTTCAAAATTTTGGATTTGGAAAGGACAGGCTGTGGCGTTTTGTCATAACTTTATAGAGTATGGTATGGATGCCTTTGAAGTTTGTTCTCGCAGTAGCTTCTGAAACTCCTGCGCTTGGCTTTTTTTATCTTCTTATTATATAAGTTAGTGTACTTCTGTACTTAGACCAATTTCCGGTACGTTTAGCCCGGTTGAATAATCTGCGAACTTTACTTCTCAGTATAATGAGGTTCGTATTCCGCCAGGACACGTCCCTGGAGGATTCTATCCTGCTGACTGGGCAGCTATTTTCATATGCGTCAATAATTCTGTGGTCAAAAGCAATAATCTCTTAAGTCCCGAAGTATTATTTTGAGCAGCACGCTTTAAAGGAACATGCTAGCTCCCTTAACTCAATGATGTCTTAAGTCGATTTTAGCGTAAATGTTTTTGACCACAGAATTCTACTATTGAATAACGCTACCATAGTATCCAGTTTCATTGTATTCCTGATATTGTACCCCAACCCAAGATTGGTAGAGATCAAACTCAGGGTCTCCTGGAACTTATCTCATTCTGTCTTCCTAGAATTGTCCTAACCGAAGCCGCGTCTGCAATATCGAACCTTATTATTCTATGGTCCGACATTGAAGGTTCACCGGACACCGTCCAGTTTTTAACCAATGCGGAGTTTAGAGTATTTCCTATGGTAATATCTAGGACCTCCTCTCTCGCACTGGTTACAAACGTTGGTATGTTTCCCACGTTAAATATTTCTAGTTCATTACTAACAATAAATTCGAGAATAACAATAAATTCGCTGCTTTCCCCAGGTTTTGCTGTGTGCGTTGGCATCACATCCTAGTCTAAGAGGCAGCTTCTTCTGCCACAGTACTTCACCAGTTTAGAGACTATCTCTGGCGGAGCAAGAGTGTCTTCTCGTGGGAAGTAACCTGTGGCATGACTTGGTCGTGCGCGGTTCCGTTTATGTTGACCGGGATTTGTGCCGCCTAATGTCACAAATTATCTGAATGTTCTTTTTCGCCAAACATTTAACTTGACCCCTGCACACCTAGGGTTCTTGGACCAGCACGGACATTTCCGGACCTGTACCTCAAGGCGCAGTTGCATCTCATTATCTTATTTATTTTTATTTATTTATTTATTTCATTACAAAAACATCGGCATTTAAGAGTTAGTTCTTTTGCATGCCACAAGTTGATAACAATTCAAATCAATCTTAATATTAAAAAGAGAAGAAAGAAAAGGAAAAAAAAGGGTGCGAAAAGGAGAGAAGGGCAGAGTTAAGAAAAGTGTTTGAAAATAGAATGCTTAAAGTGGCGTCTATTGGCAATTGATTTAATTTGTATGGGCAACGAATTCCATAATCTAATGGTGCTAACAAAGAATAGTCGACTGGAGTTGGGGAAATTGTGGGCTGGAGGTAACAAGTTCATATGTCGGTGACACTTAGAGAACTGAAGTTTTTCATACAGATACTGGGGTCTTTTGGTATGGACAATTTTTGCAAAAAGATGCAGTTTCTTGCTTCCATATAGCTCTGCAAGCTGCAGCCCAGTATTTTGTTTCTGTAGATTGAGATGTGGTCAAACCTTTTGACACAGTAAACATACCGAGCTACATTATGGCTTCCAACGATCGGTCGTCGAGCCCGATCGTCAGGACCTTGCCCTTCTCGTCTTTGGAACGGAAGATCCTCCAGAGATTCATATGCAGCCTTTATTCTGGGCAATAAGGATATTGAGGAGCTTCTTGTTGTCCTTGCCTGCCGCCTTGGGGAGGTAAACCGTCAACATACATACTCCGGGTATATAATCCCCGTCGCATGTAGTCAACTTTACCGCCTTCCAGCCTGTTTAGCCGTCTTCATACTCCGAGGAGTAGATACCTGGGTATCAGTATCGTGGATATTACGCTCCACCTGACTCGCCAGTTGTGTTTACGGTACAAGAACATTTTACCCATAATATGGTCCCACAAGTGTAAGGGAAGGAGACGTCCGTCGTGCCATAGCCCCCGATAGCATGGTAAGCCCACAGTTACTCTCAAGCGGGCAGGTATCAGAGAGGCTCCGTTAAGATACAGCCGGTATTACACCCTGGATGGATCGAAACTGCTTGGTCAGGTGGGCTGTGGTATTTACTCAGAAGGATTAAACCTTAACTTAAAGCTCCGGCTGCCAGATTACTGTAGTGTCTTCCAGGCTGAGGTTACAGCAATCTGCGCAGCCTCCGATTGGCTCAGGGTAAACAGGATATCGGCTACTGATATCCTGATACTATCGGACAGCCAATCAGCTCTTAGAGCTCTGGATGCGGTCAAAATAACATCAAAGACTGTTCTTAGCTGCAGCAAATCTCTCAATGAGACTGCCAAGCAGCTTAATATTTGCCTATGCTGGGTTCCAGGTCATAGGGATATTCCAGGAAACTGTAGAGCGGACGAGCTCGCGAGACAGAGTACTACTGAGCAGTTAGGCCAAGAGTTGACCACGCTCGGTGTCCCTCTTTTAACATGTAAGCTTTGTACCCATGCGAGCTCTATACACGATACGAATTTAAGATGGGCTGAGGGGAACACAAGCCTCCTTGCGCGCCAACTTTGGCCAACCTTAAATCTTCGTCGTTCTAAGGAACTCCTCTCATTAAACAAAGCCCAGATCAGAACCATGATCGGTGTCCTTACGGGTCACTGCCTCATTGGCACCCACGCAAAAAGGATGGGGCTGTTTTCGAACGACTTCTGTCGCAGCTGTTTGGACGAGGAGGAGGAAGAGAGCATTCCTCACTTACTATGCAACTGTCCTGCTTTATCCAGAAGAAGGCTGACCTACTTAGGCAACTTCTTCTTCGGAAGTCTAGAAGATCTAGCTGATAAGAACATACGTCGTCTACTAAGCTTCGTTAATAGCTCCAACTGGTTTAACGAGTGAGCGACATGATGCTCGATCTCATGTGGTATCACAATGGGCCGCTTGGCCTAAGTGTGCTCCTCCAGGAGCAGCCACACACTACCTACCTACCTACACCCTGGCTGCAAACCTTCCAATAGGCACGGGTCGCGTGACAACTTGGATTAGGGTTGGAGGAGGTCTAGTCACGTTCTGTTGAGAGTTGGCTGGCCAGTAAATCTAGGTGATGGTGTTATAAATGAATTTTCAAGCTCATGTTTACACCGATCCGTGAAAATATATTCAGCATATTATTCACATGCACCGCATAATTGCGGGACCGTCTTTTTCCCAGCAAACTTTCTATGACCTTTTTTACGGCATCCCAAGCACCTTCTCATCCCCAATAAGCACATAATCAATACAAAAAACTATGCCAAATATGATTCAAGATGTTTTTAGTAAGCAGCTCCGAGATATTCTGTACTTAAACGCATGCATGTAGCAGAGTATAATTTTTTAATCGCTGTAGTGACTTAACAGTGAAAGTGATTGAAATGAAATTAATATGCAGTATAGATCTTTGAATGCTATTTTACCAGAAGTCACTCATATCATTTAAGCTCTCACGGTTTCCAGGACATTCAAGGATAAAAATTTAGTTAATGTCTTTCACGTCCTTCTTCAACAAATTTTTCAAAAGAGACATTGTTTTTTGTTAAACTTCAGAAATTCAAATTTCAAAATTAAGAAAAAGGGGATATTGCACTGAGACCAGAGATGATCTATTGTGCCTCCTACAAATTTAGAGAACGAGAAGATTTTCGATTGCCTAAGACCGAGGCATTAAATCAGTGTTCTGAATTCCTGTTTCTTTTCTCAAGTCTTAGAGTGTTTTTGCCTAGCCCAACGAAAGGTTCTGGCTCAAGGGGGATCGTGGCGCCCCAGTTCTAGCAAGATTATCTGCCTCCTCATTACCATTACCCAGACCCAGAGGATTTTAACCTAGTTATGTATACCCAGTTTCTTCAGTGCAAAGATTCTGGCTGGGACAGAGTTG
This sequence comes from Melieria picta, assembly GCA_964056695.1. Lineage (NCBI taxonomy): Eukaryota > Metazoa > Arthropoda > Insecta > Diptera > Ulidiidae > Melieria > Melieria picta. Next base: position 94,397,460 of record OZ057398.1, on the reverse strand, counting down.
GTTGACCATGGCAAGGCCATTACACTTCCTGAAGCGGCCCGGTATCAGGAAGGCACCGTAAGAATACAGCCGGTATGCCCATGGCTGCAAACCACCCTGGGGGGGGAGGGGGGTCAATACTTGGTACGGGCTATTCCACTCTGTTCATCACTTGGGGTGAACTAGTCTGCGGCGTCCTTGCAAGGCAAGCCCCCGCACCACGACAAGGTGACTAACCTTGTAGAGGATTATTTTAGTAATTATGTTTGTAATGCGAGACTACTAAAACAAGAAATCGCAATTAATTGCCCGTTTTACCAATTTATTTATTATTTTCGTATTAATTGTTTTCGAATTACTTATTTTAATAACTTTTCCATTTCTAATTACGTGTTAAGATTTTAATCAATCTTTTAGGGGTTAATAAAAATTATTCTGGAGATTTTGTGCTGCTATGCAAGCCTTAACCTGTTGAATCGTTTTTTTTTCAAGTCAGTGTCTGAATAAAACTGATGTCGATTTGCGTAAACACCTTGAGCAAGAATGCTCCAAAGGGGCTAACCAATTACAAACTTGAATATTTTCGTCCTTGAAAAAGCCCATTGTTTTTCTGGAACTGTGAGTTGCAGCATTATTTTGCTAAAAAATAAATTCAGGCCCACACAATTTTTCTGATTCTCATTAAATGGAGGAGTTTTTTTTTAGGCAACCACGTAATTTACGTCATACCATTCATTGCAAAACCGGCCCAAACCGTTACAGCACTACCTGATGGCGTTCGGCTCATATAGGCTTTTTTTTAAACTAACTTATCGTGCTGATAGTCTTGAAAGCCGTCAGTACCATCAAAATTGAACCGTTTTTCGTCACTAAACAATACTATTGGCAACTGTTCACCATACTGAATATACTTCTTCGCGAATTTCAAGCTTTTGTGTTTATGACCATCATTTTAAGGGGGATTTTTTAAGGTTTGTAGTATAAACAACGCGGTTTGAATTTTGTAAAATTTGTCAAACACATCGGGGCTTTATAGGCAAATCGATTCTGCGCACAAATTCAGTCGACTTTAAGTTTTCTTTGATTACAATGCCATTATCACACGTTTTTGCCTTAAGATAATTTTCGTGTTCCGGTCATACCTTACATTTTTGCCATAAGATTCGCGTGATTTTAAATAAAGACACACTAGTGTCTGAGATCGACCTATTTTATTCGCTATGCACCGCGTAGATTACCCTTATTGATTGGATGCATAAATGTTTCCTTTTTCTTCAGGTGACAATAACCTTGCTCTTGGCATTTTCACAGTTCTAATGAAAATAAAAATTTATCTTTTTCAATAGTACAAAAATCGACTATTCCAGCTTATTAAGGCATAACATACCACAGATTATATTTTGGGTTTAACCCTTAAATGCATGGCGTACCATATATGGTACAATCCTAAATCCTTCGTACATCTGTTGAATCAATTTAAATCATGTTTGTGCTTGCTCTAGATTGATTCGAAAATAATTGCCCCATGCATTTAAGGGTTAACTCATTAATTTAAATCGCGGAATTTATGTGAACTGCCACGTTTCAACTCTGTAAAAACACTAGCCGCACTGAATGTTTTGCACGATCACGCAAACTATAAGTGAGTACATAACAGTAGGCCTGCCGTTATTTACAGCAAACTATGGACATGTAATTTTCTACTCTTCTTTTTATTAAATCCTCTCCTCCAGTGTTACAAGACTTTTCATGCCTGATTCAAAGTGAGTTTATGGGAATTGCCACCAGTGTACACTACTTTCATATAAGAAACGATACCTTGTATTTGGTGAAATGAAAGAATTCAAAACCACACTAGCGCATAGTTCAAATTATTTCACATTTATTTATATTTAAATTGTAATCTTTTTTCAGGCGGCGCAAAAGTTTTATTCACTACTTGTATTGAAAAAGTTTAGAGCACTTAATATTTCACAATCCATGCCGTACTCAGACATTATAGTATCACGTGGACCACTCTTTGAAAACCCAAAGTTATAAAACAATTTTTGATTTATTGTAATGTGTATCATATTTTAACAAATAAAACTATTTTTATAGTAAATTATTAAACAACCGCTTGATTCTTTAACAGCTAACTATAGAGCCCGTGCAGAACACCACACAGCCGGGAAAAATTTGTTATGAAAATTTTACAGCTCCATTTTTATGCGTCAATTATAAAAGTGTGATATGTAAATTTACAGGGCTATTCTGGCAAATATAGTTGAAAGACTTCTGAAAGATTATTGAAAGATAGTTCGAAAGACTGAATGAAAGATTTTTAGGTCTTCCAACGAAAAAATCTTTCGGAAAAAGCTCTGAAATTACCCGCTCGAGTTGAAAAGCTGTTTGACAAAATTTCAATAAATAAAAAAAAAATCAAACAAATTGCTGCAAAATCAATCAACGGCAAAATAAATCAAAAAAGTAATTGCATTCTTTTGTAAAATATGTAGATATGTATTTCATAGGCATACAAAGGCTAAGCGGACGACTCCCGAGCAACTCAAATACTTCGCGGATTGACGCTAAAAACCCTTTGATGACGATAGGACGCAACAATCCGCGGGGGCCCAATGGAATTCAACAGTTATGGGACAAATTGGCTGGCGCTCTCAACGTTATGAGAGGGCCTACCAAAACGGATGCGCAATGGAAATAAGTTGTACTAATTTTCTTGTTTTTGTTTTCTTATCCCAACTTCAATTCTAGACATTAGGGCATTGGGGGAATTGGCTGCACGGCAAGTGGTGGTCGAGTCTAAAGCGACGGGTGGTGGGCCACGAACAGCGGCTATATTGAGCGATCTGGAGGAAAAGGCAATGTGTGTCTACGGGGAAACTGTGTGTCTTCGGCGGAGAATTCGTTATCGCCACAGGTGACAAGGCTGGAGTCTTCATCAATGGAATTCGGCATCGTCACCTGTGACGATGGCGCAATCTTCATCAAAACGCAAGCGCGTTGATATGGATGCCGATGTTCTTTTACCTTTGCGCGAATCTGTTAACGCCAACGTATAGAGGAGCGAAATATTGAGGCTCAATTAAAATCCATTAGCGAAGTGGCTTCAGCTCTTTTGGCTTGAAGCCAAACTGTTACATCGCTAATAAACAAAAATAACTGCTATATTCATTTATTTATGTCATGCTTTTGCTGTGTCGTTTTTAGTCTTTTCGAAAAGTAAGTTATATTATCGTTTCCTCTCAAACACAACGTAACGTACTTTTTACATACTGAAAGACGATCCCAAAACCACATCTTTCAAACAGTCTTTCATGTTACGGAAAAAACTTTCAAGATAATTGCTAGAATAACAGATTAGGGGTATTCTCGATGTCTTGCAAACCCCTTGCACATTGCAGAAGTTGCAGATTATGCAGACTTTTGCAATCCGTGCAATGATACAAAAACAAAATACAGGGGAAAAACGTTTTGCAATTCGTGCAATGTGTACAACAGTGATACCCATGTTTTATATGAGGCTGCAAACGTGCGTCAGCTGGTTGTCAAAAAATTCGTTCATTTTATTTCGTGTGCGCAAGCGTAAATTCTTCACACAAATTTTGTTTTATTTCCTTTTATATAAACATTTTGAATTTTTCAGCTAAAAACGAAAATTGGTTTCAATTATTACCATCTTCCAGAAGAATATTAAGGGCCGCATTTTCAATAAGAAAATTCAACATTTTTTTGTTTTCACTGGTCCGCCACGTTGTTTGCAATATTTTTATTTTGGTGCGCTCTCGCAGTATTGCAAGTTAGGGTCTTGCAAGTTTGCATTTTCACAAATTTTGCAACGCTGCAAGACTGCGAGAATACCCCTAATTATTTGCAAAAATTCTTACCATTCTCATGCAGAATTTGAAATGCAGCACTTTCAATCAAGAAATCAACAATTTTTGAATTTTCGACTGTTCGCGGCATTTTTTACAATATTTGAATTTTTGGGTGTTCTCGAAGTCTGGCACTTTTCAGGGTTGCAAATATCAGTTTCTGCAAGTTTTGCAATGTTGCAAGACATCGAGAATACCCCTATAGTTTTTCGAAAGATTTTTGTACTTCGAAAGATTGAGGTGAGTTGAAAGATAGTTGCCAGAATAGCCCTGTAAAATTTTGCTTTAGTTTTATAGGTCTAGGCTAGATTAAAGGGACTGCTCACACCACAGAATTACAGAAAATTAATTAAGTAACTAGGTTTAGCTAGTGAATCACTAACGGGATTCGCTGCAAAGTGCTGCGGTAAATTAGCCGAAGTCGAGCTCAAGAACAAACGTGAATATCAAACTAGCAGATCTTGAGAGGCTAATAGAAGACTGATTTGATTATCCCTAATGCAAAATCTTGCTCTGCGATTTCACAATTAAGACATGACGTGTATAAACCGACGTCCGTGGCATCAGAATTATTCCTTTTGTTTACTTTTAGGCGGCCGCTGTTACAGTGGCATGTGAAAGAGGGGGGCACTCAGTCACTTTGGATACTTTACCGAAATGTCGAACTAGACAAATAAAATAAATCACTGAACGAAGTGAAATGATGTATCGGAAAAGCAGAAATTAACACGTACATAGCGTGATCAAATAACCCGTTGTCGGGCTACGGGCAAAGTGCCTCCGCTTTGCGCGCGCTTTCTCCCTTTGGTCTAACCAATAGATGGTAGGACGACCTCAACTTGGTCCTTCTAACGGAGACATGGCCTCCCATTCCCCTCGTCGATTTCCAACTACCGCGTCGAACACCTTGTTCGCAGGCCGGAAGATTTTGCGAAACGTTCTATAGAGTGCAAATTTTATCGGTCGGGAGAGGTCTGCTACTCCCGAGACCGTAGGTAGATTGTAGTGGCTGCCTCTGTATGAGACACACTTAGGCCTCTATATGGGCCCATTGTGATATCACAAATTGTACCCGTTTGAAATGTGTATGCAACACTGTTTTCTCAACAGTATTACAACACACATTTCAAACGGATGGGAGAAGGGAGGGAGGGGACCTACAGTTTAACGCCGAATCCGAACGGCGGTTTTTTGGCAATTTTCCTTTCCTTTCCTCTTTTGTGCTATTCTTGTAATTCTCATCTGCTTCATGTGTATAGCGATCGAAGTAGACGAGTTTTTCACCAGCCCGAGCTAGGATTCGAACCTAGGGCCTCGAGGCCGGCTCCCGAGACCGTAGTAACACCGATTTATTTCAGTGGTTGATGAATTCTTTGAAAACTTCAAAAGTATACCGGTCGGCCGCTGCGAGTCCTTGCGTGTAGACATCATATGCTTGTCTTTCCCTCATTTACCACCAGATCCATTTTAGCAGATTCTCTTTCGATTGCCGCAAAAGCACACACCCGCTTTTTACCCCCGATGACGTCAATGTCATCGGCGTAGGCAAGGAGCTGGATGTTAAAAATTCTCAATGGTGAAGTTGAAGAGGTCGCATGACAAAGGATCGCCCTGTCTGAAGCCTCGAACGATATCAAATGGGTCGGAGAGGTCATTTCCAATCTTCACGAAGCTGGGGATATTGCTCAGCGTCTCTCTGCAGAATTTCATAAAATTTTTCTGGATACCAAGCTCTTTCATGATTAGGCGTAATGTAAATATCTGGTCGAGGATGGACTAACCGGATCTAAAGCCGTACTGATAAAGTTTAGCTCACCACAGCAGGCCTTGAACAATTCTGCTGGTAGCCCGTCCGGCCCTGCAGCAATATTGTTCCTGAATCGGTGGATAGCAACCCGGACCTCGTCATAGGTGGGCGGTGGCCCTACCACACCACATCTTCACCACTGGCGGAATTGTTTTCTTCCTCGCCTGCGAGCAGCTTGGTGAAGTGATCCTTCCACCTCAGTACACCCTGCGCATCTGTAACCGGATCTCCGTTTTCGTCTCTGCAGGAAAATCTCCCGGGCTTAAAACCTTCTGTGAGATGCTTGTTTCTTTGGACGAAATTTCGGGCGTCGTTCCTGTTCCTCCATTCTTCGATTTTCTCACGCTCGCGCATTTCTTGTCCCATTTCCTTCCATCTAAAAAGGCACCTCGCCTTCTCCTCCCGGTATTTTTCCCATACCGCTCGCGTAGCAGCTGATTCCAGGGTCTTTTTGTAGGCAGTATTCTTCGCTGCAGTAGCTGCGCAACACCCTTCGAGGTATCATTGGTTTTTTGGGGCCGGGAGCCGAAAACCAAGGACATTTTCTGCGGCGGCCCACATAGAGTGGGATATGTGAGCCCATAATCTGCCGATATCATCAGGTGGAGAAGTTGGAGCTGAGCTGATTAGAGGTTGAGCCGAGTAGCCTCGGCTATCCTTTGTGATCGCAGCTTACTGATGTCCAGCTTTCTTTGCAAACTAGGTTGCGCAAATACGCATACGTACCTTGGCTAGTAGTGACCCGAGTCGATGTTCGTCCTACGGCATGTGCACACATCTAGAATGCTAGAAGCATGCCTTTTCATTCAACGTGAACAAACTGGTTGCGGTTGTGTTGATCGAGGATAACCAGGTGGCCTTATAGATGTCGAGTAATTGAATCTGGTGCTACTTACTACCATGTTTCGTGCCGCGGTGAAATCGATCAGCCTCGGACCGTCGTTCGAAGTGGTTGCATGGAGGCTGAACTGCCCGACTGTGTGACCAAATATACCTTTTTCGCCCGACCTTTCCATTGAAGTCCCCGAGGACGTCCTTCTCTTCCGTCAGCGCGCGCGCGCAAATTAGGCTGAGCCTAAAGTATTTAACCTGGATGCGGATTAGACATGATTTATTGCAAAATTTCTCGATTGCGGTGATGAAGAACCTCTCGTTTTATGCGGTAATGCTCGAAAAGTGGCCACGTTTGAACCACCACTTTTGTAGTAAGTTTTAACTATTTTTACGCGTTCTTCAGCTGTTAAACGATCCATATTTGTAAATGGCAAACCTTTCACTAGATAAATGACACTTTAGATGACAGATATTGAATAGCTGACAGTCTTGCCAGACCGGCGGTTTTGAAACCACTAAATGAATAACACTGTATATTAAGTTGGAGAAATTTGTAAGTATAACCGTTTTAAATCTTTTTAGTTACTATTGAAAAAAAATTAAGAAAACCTCTATTTGCCAGTAACCTATCAATCAGTGAAATAAAAAAACACTAGAAAATGGACCCTCAGACCGTTTAGGCCCTATTAAATACTACGGTTAGAGCAGCTACCGACCAGACCTGACAGAACATCCAAAACAAAATAGACGATTTGACTAACCGGATTGCTAGGATAGAAACTCCTGCGCAATCTTTGAAGATTTTGGTGGTAGCTTTAAGCACTAGCAGGCGTTGGTGATAATAAGGAATAAAGTGGTTGGCTCATCGGACAAGGTACTGTCCTCCTTTAATACAGTGCTCAATATCAGAGCTATAACACCTCGGTTGGTAGAGCAAGAGATGTCCACCTTACGGCAGGGTTGAATGTCTGTATTCGAGTTCTATTATGAAGTGGAACGAAAACTGACCGTGATTGTCAACAAAACACTAATGACGTACGGCAAAGAACATCTTATTTCATCCCTGAATAAGAAGTACAGAGATGACACTGCGTGTTTTTATATCGGGTCTAAACAAACCACTGTGCGACGTGCTGTTCTTTTTCGAGACCAGGCGATATCCCAACAGCCTTGGCCCTCGTACAAAAGGCCAACCAGGCCAGATCATTTTTTGCTAATGCCTTTATCAGTAGGTTAGAGCATAGCCACAACCCAATATAAAATTCGCCACAGTATCGGAGAATCTCCGACGAGCAGATGCGGCAGCGCCCAGTGCCTATGGAAATAGGTGGAGCAACGTCCCGGTTTCGGCTAAACACGCCAGCTACGCAAGGCCCTACTCACCAACTGGGAAGAACTCCTTCGGGAGGGGTCCTTTCACAAATAGGAACAGGGTTCCGTTTAATACTGACCAACTAGGGCTCTCAGGACCAAATCAACAAAACAGACCTTTAGATCAAACAGGACATTCAGGATTTGACCAACAAAACAGACTTTTAGACTGAACAGGACCTTCAGAGTTTAACCACCAAAACAGACCGGTTAAAAGACAGTTCAATTCGGATAGACAGCCAAAAGTGCAAAGAATTACTTAATTGCTTGACTCAAGACTCTATGCCTGATGATGACGTTATAAACGAAAGAGACTACCCTCAATACGATGCAAACTGTGGCCAGTATCAGGGTCTCGATGTAAGACACCATGATGAGAGCTGTGGAAATGTGGATTAAAACGCGGGCGGCGTGTGAATAAATTAATGTGAATGTTTATTTAATAAAATTATGACAAATGTGTTGGCGTGTGTTGTGGCGACGAATGAATGTATGGCGGCGATGCCTTTTGGTTTGGTTCGCGTGGCGGCGATGTCAATGAATTGGCTTCGGTAGGTTCGCGCGTTTTCAATTTGTGTTGCTCCGGCGGCTGCTTGCAGTGACTACGTGACGCGAAACTCGGAGGAGAAATGATTTTCAGACCATTTTTTGCTTTTTCCAATCGTCCGATAGTGTACGGGTTTTTTTACCCAAACATTCGCACAGCACCGGTTACCAGTCAATTGTTTGCATCTTAAAGTGCTAACTTTTCTTATTCGCTGTAAATATAGCATTGCAAACCAACTTGTTTTACTGGTCTAAGTAATTTTGATTGTAACGCGTACAAAAAAAGCAGAAATAAATTATTTCATACGCTGAAATATAACATAATGTCTCATTGAGTTTGCCGTTTCTAGTGCAGCAAGAAACAGTGCTGGCAAGTTGAACTCTTTTCAAACGCAGAGCTGCAACTCAAGCAATGCAAACTTTAAGGCTTTGAGGGCAGTCAGCAAAAACTGAAGTAAAATCATATTAAAACACGAGGCAGCATACTTATGACGTTTTTCAGAAACAACGTTTTTTTGCAATAAATTTCCTATAAACGTACTACAGAATGAAAGCAAAACAAAACCAATTATTTTATTTGCAAATAAACATCGAACGCACCAGCAGCCCTTGCCCTGGCGTTTGTATGGCGAATATTTTGTACGAACCCTAATCAACTCTGGGGCCTGGTTTTACCGAATTTGCGACTCTGGGGCCTGGTTTTACGGAATTAGCAACCGTGACCCCTCCGAGTTTCGCGTCATGTAGTCATTGGCTGCTTGTGTCTCACTGACTTCGATCGCGAAGATGGAGAACAGGCATGGCACAATAAACAAGGTAGTGTTACGGGCAGACAGACTTTTATTTTTTTCTCGTCAGAGTTCGGTAGGTTGTCAAAAATTTTTGTTGGTTTTGTTTATATTAGGCGAATAGCATTGCCAACCGTTTTTCTGTGCAATTTGAGGCATTTTTGCAATGATGAAAGAAAATTATTTTTCCAATTTTCGTTATGATTTTCTTTTTTAATTACAGATGTGTTTATCAGGATTATTTTGCAGTTACGTAGAAGGTGAATACTAAGCAATCATCGCAAAGCGAATATCGCTGCTCGGCGTTTTGATACTACGAGCAGTGGGCAGGAATCTGGAATCAATAAAGTCTACTTCGTGTATCTTTGAATTTCTGAATGCAAATGTAATGTAAACTATATTTGAGCATTTCGTCGGCTTAGAGTAAAAAGGTGCTAAGTCCAGTTTTTCACATATTCCAGGAACGACAAAAATGAAGATGTATAACAAACATTTTCGGCCGATTTATATTAACTTTTGTGAATTAACGCAAAATCGGCGAACTATGGACTTAGCACTTTTGCCCATCATTGTAAAACAACAGATAAAAACAAGAAAGCTATGTACTTTTGCCGTTTCTTTGGTGTATTTTTACGTTTTCTTTCAACTTTCATCAAAATGTAATATTCGTAAACCAAGTGGTCTTAGCCCTTTTCCAATCTAAGCCGACGATTTATATTATTTATCGCCCTAATTGGCTTCCGTAGACACTTCATAGTTTCGTGAAATTTCACTATTTGAATTTGGAAACTTCTGTTTGTGCACAATAACCTACAAATAACAACATATTTGAATGTTATTATTATGTATACGTTTATTCGATGCTGGCAGTACTGTTGGCAAGTGAACCGTCCGTCCGATTCTGACAATGAACCGAACGAAAACACTAACAAAATACACGTGAATTTTGTTGCTTTTTTGCTGCCACTACCTTGTTATTGTGCCATGAGAACAGACATACCGAGGCAACGGCGTTGCCAACTGCACATTTTCGGTGCCCGCGGCAAAGGCGCTGCCACCTTGTTTCGCCCGGCGACTAGGCGGAGCCACACTCCAGCCCCCGTGAAACCAAAGGGGATTCACCAAACTGCAAGGCGGCTAGCTTCGAAGCAGGTCTACGCAGGATGCCGAGGCTGGTCTTCACCTCGGCGACGCGAACTTGGCCATCTCTGGTGGGGAACACCTGCGTCATTTGGACCGTCTTCCATAAACTCCTGGGTTGGGTGGAGCCACATACAGTACATTCCGTTTAGCTGCATTCACCTTCGATGCATATGATTTGGGGCACTTAAGCGAAAAATGCAGCTAAGCGGACTATCTAAAAAAGTTTTTGGAAACAGCTAAATTTTTTTTATGTAGATCCTTAGCGCACCTATATAAAAATATCAAAATATATATATATATATATATTTGTTTTCAATATTGATATATTATATATATCAAAATTTTGCATGAACGAATCTATTGAATTATTAAAAAGATTACACCAGTGTAAGACTGAACAAACTTTTACTAGCAAATGAACCGCTATCTTATAGATGCTTATGCATACATAATATGTATGTATACACTGGATATAATGAAAATATTTATGTACATATTCTTACTGATATACTTTATGGAAAATAATCGGTAATTTTACCTGGCGAATAATTTTTGACAATTTCACAACCATTGCTCCCTTTCCGAAAGCGACGTTGAAATGACGAAGCGTGCGTGTTGAAATGAGGTAGATTGCTAATAAAATTTAACTCGTAAAAATTTTCCAGTGCTTCTAAACGAAGTATTTTTTATACAAATCATATAAAACTTGCTCAAAAAAAGGGCTGTTAAACGGAATAGTGCAGCTAAATGTGAAATTTTCAAAGAAAATTCGGTTTGCGAAATAGTATTTTGGCCAAATCATGCAGCTAAGCAGAAAATGCAATGTACTGTAATACTATTTATTTCAAATTTTCCTTTTCCCAATTAACGCACTCCCAAATTAAATTTTCTCATTTTGAATTAACGCATTCGCATATGAATTTATACTTCTCATTATAAACTTACGTATTCTAATAATGAATTTAAGCATTCTCATGTTGAGGTTGAAAAGGTGTAGTACTTGCAGATGAGATTATTAAACTGACCAAATAGATTGCTTGCGAAAAGCGTGCTGATACAAGATTCCTTATTTTGTACATCGCCAAAATGATTCAGTTACTTGAATGTCTTTTTTTTTGAGAAACCTGCTATACCACAATGCCCGTAGCCATATCCGTGTTTTCCATAGCTCGCAACGTCAAACCAGTTAACTCTGTTCAAATACGTTTCCATTTCCCACTCAAAAATCTCATTTATTACTTGCTTAATTTATTTGAAGCATTCTTAATTCATTACAGTAGAAGCTTATTCTTCGAAACTTGGAGCAGGACTCTTAGTTTTGCTGTAGTCCCTTATTGGAGAGTAAAACTAGGGAACAAACACAGATTAGAACAACGAAACATTGCTAAAACTGCATACCTTATATTGCCTGTCCTTATACTCTTGCCATGGCTCTGGATTCGAGCTACGATTCCACGTTACATCCGGATTCCTGGTAGCCAATCGACCCATGTAATAAACAGCGCCTAGAGCACCAGCACCCACACATATGTATAGCGGAATCAACTGAGACGTACATTGGTTATGTAAGTTAAAAAATTTTATCGTTTTCTGCTATACGCATTAGCAGAAATACGCAACAATGCTAAGCAGTTTACGGACAACGCAAACACCCTTTCTATTAGGTTAACTTACAGCTGGGTTTTTCTTTAAACTTTGAAGTCCAAGACCTTGCATTATCGTTTTTCTTTCTTTACGAACCAACACTCTTCGAAATTACTATGAACTGTGGCTGATAAAAATTAGAAGTAGCACAAGACTTTAACGCTATTATCGATAAGTTAGGTATCATCTCCATCGAAAGCTGCAGCCAAGCTATAGCACCACGGCAAGGCGTATTAATACGGTGATAGCACTAAGGCAACAACAAAAATTCAATGTATTTTCTTGGTGCCTTTAGGCATGCTCATTGTCCCATCTCCCGCTTAAAGAAAATAAACTTTTTTGAAATTACTTCAATTTTGATGTCTGAAATTTGTCAATTAAAAAAATGGGGAACAAGTGCAGTATACCACACCCTCTTAAAAAATTTGTTTTTTGTTTTTATCGGAAAGAGGAGTCTAACAACCTTAAAATTTTGCTGCAGAAACATTCACAGAGGGCGTGGTCCGCCCCCAAAGTCCCAGTTATATATCCGAATTTCTCAAGAAATTATAAACCGATTCTAACGATATAGGTGTCATATGAAAGGTATTTTCTTCCTTTTTCAAATAATGCATAACATTAGGTATGTATTATGTACTTATAATGAGTTATAAGCGAAACAACTTTTTTTTTACAAAAATTGTTTAAAAACGGATTTTTTTCCCGAAAAAATTTATTATTAAGCTATTAATCTGTAAATGCCCTCTGTAAATGTTTCCGTGGCAAAATTTTAAAGTTGTTAGACTAAAAACAGACTCCTCTTTCCAATAAAAACAATAAACACATTTTTTAAGAGGGTGTGGTATTCTCCATTTAAGCCAAAAATGGTCAACCACAATCGCGTTTTCATTCAAATAATATCGTACTGAAAACAAGGCCAATACTTAAGTATATTTTAACCCTCTACTGCCCCAATTTTTTTTTAAGTCGAAAAATTGTTCACCATGTAGTTTTAGAATCATATAAGAAGGGAAAATTTTTAAAATACAAAAATTTGCTTCTGTGCACCTAAAAATAAAAGACTAACTTCCAGACTAACTTTGGGCCGCTGAACACGAAACTGAAAATCAAAACATTTTTTTAAGAAGCGTACATATCTCATAAACGAATCATCCGACTAACACGAGCAGTCAGAAGATAATACCTTATCCTTTCCAGATTGTCGAAATCAGATGAGATTTGGGGAAGTTACTGACGGTGAAAGTTGTAAAAAAGTGAACTTTTCGACCATTTTCAAAATCGTTAATTTTTGAATGATTTTTTTATGGATAAAATAAATTATCTGCTCTGGTTTTAAAATTTATGATGAATTATATATTATTTGAGCAAATATTAAGCCTAACATCAATAGAATCGAAAGAAAAATGACAAAATTATGAAGCAGTGAGTGAACATTTATTACACCGTGCGACAAAAAAAAAAACATTTTTGCCGGGTCCCATCCAAATGTTGATATAGACGGTAAACTAGAGGTCATTTATGGTTACCTGGCATAGTTAGTTTTTCATTTTCTGACCCAAAGTCCTTTTTAAAGGACTTTAAAATTTTAAGGACATATGTACATATTTCAAATATTTTTTTTAATATTTACCGTTGTGCAATGATGAAGATATGGGTATCAAATGAAAGAGGAAAAATCTCTCCTTTTAGCTCAATTTCCTATTTTGAACTTTGAATCTAACATATCTAACACTTCATTAACGGTTTCTTCATCAGTTTGTTCGAAAATATCGGAATCCAAGTTTTCTAAAACTTCCTGTACTTCTTTGTCCTATAAAACCGACAATTTGTTTTTAAATGCCGATTGATATCTATAAAACGGAAACCACATACAAGTATACGTTAGTGACCAAATGCATTAAATCTTTTCGCTTTGGTGCCCGATGCAGCCTAAAGGCAGTCTGCTTTCCCAAGCCGAAAAAGTAACTGTAAATCCTTTTTTTCACTATAAAACACTTCAAATCATTAAATTACATTACAAGGTACTCACTCATAATTTTCTTGTTTTAATCTTTTAACGAAAAGTATTTTTAATAATTTTTCCTTTTCTTTACTTTTCACGAAATAATTATTTCTACTAATTTCCACGAAGTTCAAATTTTAATTGATAATAATGGGAAACATATGATGCTATAACATGCCCTAAAAATTTCATTTAAAAAAATTAAAATTTATGTGGACTTTTCTAGGTTTTGGTGGACCGTGCCTTAAGGCCGTATGGGGGGTTAATACAACTTTGTTTATTATTATTATTATTGGGGATAGTGCACCGCGACCTAGAAGATCTACTGTGCCCCACAACTTTGTTTACACCGTACACAATTAGAAGACTGCTGATGATTTTTTGCAAAATTTATTAATCAAAATAGATGTAAATTAGGGGGTACTCTCTTTTATTAGACTTTATTATTATACTATGCACACATAAATCTGTCAAATCCTAATAGATCTTTTTTTTAAATTTTATTCCGTGTAAAAAACATAAGGGACAACTTTCTTATAACGACGAGAGCCTAATTTTAGAAGCACCAACAAAATAAAGGGTAATGTTTTAAGAGCCTTCGAATTTAATTAAAAAAAACATAAAATTTAGAGATATGTATGAAATCTTTATTTGACTCGATAGAACGAGATAGAACGATATAATTCAATGTTTAAAGATGATTTCATGTAAATGTTGACCGCGGCTGCGCTTCAAATGGTTCATACGCTGGGTCCAATTTTGGCATACTCATTGGCATACATTGGCTTCCAGTGCGTCGACCGTTGCGGGCTTGTCGCTATAGACACTAGCCTTAACATAGCCCCACAAAAAATAGTCTAAAGACGTTAAATTGCACGATCTAGGCGGCCAATTGACCGGCCCCAAACGTGAAATAAACTGTTCACCGAACTCGCCTCTCAATTGGGCCATTGTTTCGCGTACTGTGTAGCATGTGGGACCGTCTTGTTGAAACCACATGTCAGCCAAGCCCAGCTTGGTAAATTAAACACAGACGATAGCGTATCGACACCAACAAAATTGCAATGTACATACTTTGTTTTTGGATTTAGATTGTCAAAATCTGCCAATCAAAATCAAGCTTGATTTTTGAATTTTTAGACTGTTACAAATTTACACAACCATTTTGACAATGTAAACCTTCCAAAAATAACATATCAGCCGTTTCTACGAAGTGCGATTCTGTAAGCGCGATTAACACTAAATAACACAAGTAGACGAGTGCCAAAAACCGCTCAACCCTTTTTTCAATTCCGCCTATTACGTGTTAAAATTCGTCGATGGCATTTTGATTTATCGCAATTAAAAAACTTCTGGGCATCCAAAATCAAATTTCCATTACATCCAACATCAAATTGCGTAAAAATAAATATAAATGAATATAGATCACACTCAGTGCGTGAATGTAATCGGTAGGTTAGGTTAGGTAGGGAAGGGTGTGTGCGGCAGGATCGCACTTCCACTCGGAGGCCAAAATGGCCCATTGTGAACCCCTTCTTATGGTGTTCTGGAGCTAACCAATAGTCTCAGTCAAGGGGAAACCAGTTCGACCTCTTAATGAAGGAGAGCAGATTCGAGATTTCGACCTTCGCCGCGCAAGCCAGGTCTGTGAGGAATCTTGACCCCAAGGTGCGGAGTCGGCGTTCCTGCAGAGCCGGGCAGTGGCACAGGAAGTGTTGTATCGTTTCTAGTTCTTCTTCATCTCCACAGCTACGGCAGACATCACTGGACGAGAGGCGCCATTTGATAAGCATAGATCCAATAGCGCAGTGTCCGGTGATGACTCCAACGAGCTGTCGAATGGAGGTACGACTCAGGGACAGTACGAATCGTGTTTTCGTCAAGGAGAGGGAGGGCCACAGTGTCCGGCAGGTGCCGCAGTCGGTCCTGGTTCGCCATGACGACTCAATTTCCTTTTTGGTCAACCTGTCAATATACATGTAGAGGGCAGATATCGGAGGAAACACAGAGGTATCCACTTCGGTGGCAGACAAGGCGAACCCTTTTCTTGCCATCTCGTCCGCTGCTTCGTTTCCTGCCACTCCTGAGTGGTTCGGAACCCAGCAGAGAGTGACCTGGTGGTGCCCAATGCCTTGAAGTGCGGTACGACACCTCTGCACTACCTTTGATTTCTCAACAACTGATTCCAGCGCTCTAAGCGCCGCCTGACTATCCACGAAAATTGTGACATTTTTGGGTGGTAGCCCACTGTCACGGATAAGTTCGGCACCCTTCAAAATTGCATAGATATCCGCTTGGAAGATACTGCAGAGGTCCGGCAGTCTGAATGACATGTGGGTCTGCAGTACGTCGGAGTAGAGACCAGCTCCAGTACCTTCCTCCATCTTGGAGCCGTCGGTGAAAACGGTGATGGAGGCGTCTCTCGTCGCACCTGTCAGCTCCCATTCCTCCTTTGTGGGATATGAGGCTAGTGCGCGCGTGTCGAAATCCAGGTATGGGATCAGATAGTCCGTGCAGGAATCCAACTGATATCCAATATCCGGCTTCGCGAATGACTTAAGAATTCCAGAGTGTCCATAAGCGTATTGCCTCCACAAGTTGGCCTCCCTCAGTCTGAGGGCGCCTTTAGCGGCGCAACCCTTAATAAACAGCTCAATGGGATGAAGGTGCAAGATCACCTCCAGCCCAGCCTGGGGGGTGATTTTGACAGTGCCTGCTATTCCCATAGCTATTCTCTGCACCTTCATCAATTGCGTTACCAGGGTCTTGGTGCCCGTAGCCGGCCACCAGACAATGGCTCCGTAACTTAGGATCGGCGGTATAATCGCGGTATACATCCAACGAACGATAGTCGGCTGCAATCCCCACTTTTTCCCGAAAGCCCTTTTACAAATGTAAAAAGCATTCAGGCTCTTTTTCACCCGCTCTTCCACATTGCGCTTCCAAGAGAGCTTGGAGTCAAGTATGGTGCCAAGGTATTTTGCCTCGGGTGATAGGGTGAGAGTAGTGCCACCAAGTTTAGGCAGCTTAATCTTCGGTATTTTGTATTTCCGGGTGAACAGTACCAAAACAGTCTTCGAGGGATTAACCCCTAGACCATTTAGCTCTGCCCACCTGGAAAGTTCCTTTAGAGCAGACTCCATGACATCGCTGATTGTGGACAGGAATCTTCCAGGGATCAGGATAGTAGTAGCCTCCTGGTTTCGAAGATCTCGAGGATACTATTCACTACAAGAACCCACAGCAGAGGTGAAAGAACACCCCCTTGTGGTGTGCCCCTTGTAGTTAATTTCCTCACTGAGCACAGGCCTAGGTTAGAGTGGATCCTTCTGCTACTGAGCAAGTCACTGGTCCACTTTACCACCTTCTCATGAACTTCGAACTTTCTAAGTGCGCTGATTATAGCCTCCACGGTAACGTTATTAAAGGCCCCCTCGATATCGAGGAAAGCGGCTAACGTATACTCCTTAACGTTCAGCGATCTTTCGATCGTCTGGACAGCCTCATGCAGGGCGCTGTCGACAGATTTCCCCCTGCAATACGCCTTGCAGAGTCCTCTGGACTGTGCCACTTCTCTAATATAGACGTCTATCAGCCGTTCAAGAGTCTTAAGTAAGAACGATGAAAGGCTGATCGGTCTGTAATCTTTTGCTGTTAAGTGGTTCACTTTCCCTGCTTTGGGAATGAACACCACCCTAACCTTCTTCCAGGCACGCGGGACATGTCCTTGCTGGAGAGATCCACGAAAGATTCTCGTCAGGACCTTGACCACCGCCTCCTTGGACCATTGTAGCATAACAGGAATGACACCATCAGGGCCCGGGGATTTCTACGGGCTGAAAGAGTCAATTGCCCATGCTACCTTGGCTTCGCTGAATATCTTCTGAACTAAACCATCTGGTCGCGATGTCTGTTGTCTATGCGACGGGGTCGCCTCAACAACATCTGTGCATCCAGGAAAGTGAGTGTTGATAAGGATCTCAAGAAGCTCCTCCCTCGACTCCGTCCATGATCCGTCAGATTTCCTGATGCTGCCAGGGGTGTGTGAAACCCCAGCCAGCACCTTACGGAGTCTGGCGGCCTCGTTAACATTGTCGAGGGATTCACAGTAATTCCTCCAATCGTCCCGCTTGGCTGCCCTAATAGTTTTCTTAAACTTATTAAAGCTAGCCTTGTAGGCTCCCCAGTCTTCTTCAGTTCGACTAAGTTTAGCCTTATTGAAGAGACGCCTAGTATCTGTCCTAAGTTGTCTTAGCTCTGGGGTCCACCAAACTGCGTTGGTTTCCCGTGGAGCTCGACTTTTTGGACACGATTTCTTGAAAGATTTGCTAAGAACTTTCGTTAAAAGACTAACTGACCTGTCAATGTTGTTTCTTTCAAAGATAGCTGTCGCATTGCGCGACGCCAGTTTTTCGGAAACTAATGCACTGAATCTAGGCCAGTTAGTCTTTCTCGGATTCCTATAGGCTGGTGGACTCCCCACCTCCATGGCCACGGAGAAGACGATCCGGTTGTGGTCCGAAAACGAACATTCCGTCAGTACTTTCCAGTCGGCCACAGAGATAGTCGATAACCAAGGTTATATCTATAACTTCTTCCCTAACCCTGTTATGGAAGGTTGGCGTATTGCCCCTATTACATAGCATAAGGTTAGAATTAAGAAGAAACTCAAAAATGGACTCACCCCTGCTGTTGGTGCCGGAACTGCCCCACTGAACATGATGAGCGTTGGCGTCACACCCGATGATGAGATCGAGTCTCCGTGATCGGGCGTGCGCAACAAGGTCCCGGACCTCCTTCGGCGGTGGTTCCTCACCCTCGAATGGCATGTATGCGGTCGAGAGGATAAGGTCATGCCCCTCCCTTCGCTCGCATGCAGCCACACACAGGTCACCAGTACTGTATTGAGATAAGAGAAAGATATTAATGTACTTTCTATATACAATACAGGCTCGTATCTTACCTTCACCGCGCGAATGAAGTAATCTGAATTGACTTGACCCCAATCCACAAACACTGTCTCTGACGAGCCAGGGTTCCTGGATTAAGGCCAAGTCAACTTCCTCCTCCTCCAGGAATTGCATAAGATCGTGGGTGGCGGCTTTAGAGTGGTGCAGGTTTATCTACACCACCTTCAGCCTTTCCCTGTGTGGCACGCTCCTTATTGGGGAAACGAGCTTTTAAGGAACCCAAACCGAACTTGACAACACCAGAGGAGTCTCGCAGATGAGTAAAGGACGGTTGGTCAACAGCGACCACGAGGTCCTTACCTGTCTCATTCTTGCTAGTAGTGGAGGAAATTACTCTCCACTCTCCAGTATTAAGGCCGCTGTTCTGCCGACCTATCAGCTTCAACGTGTCGGCATCCTCCATGACTGGAGGGGGACCCACAGTGTGACGATAGGTCGGAGAGGCAATCGGTCGCGAGGTATGACCTCGAGTTTTGCCCCCTGCCAGAGAGGCTCAAGACCGCCGATCGTGCGCACCAGAAAGTTAAGTGACTGCCTGTTGCCACACCCGACGATCTTGACGCCCTTCTGCCAGCCAGCGCCGTCGATCTCGTCGTCCGCCGCCCCGAGCATCGCTCGCAGAATGCGCGCCTCAACAGAGAGCCAGTTTTCTGGATGAATTTTCCCATCGGGATCGCTCCAGCCCACTACGGCAATCTGCAGCTCCTGTGGAGAAGAGAAGCTAGCTGAGGGCTTCAGCTTTTTCCCCTCCCCCGTTGGCTGGTCGTCACCCGATCTTCCCCTTTTTACGGCCTTTTCCACCGTGGTGGAAGTGGGCCTCGAAGAGGTGGTGGGTCTCTGACCAGTCTTTCTTGGCGGAACGACCGCGGCACTGTTTCCAGGCTTTGCCGTCCCCGTCTTGCTACAATATGGTAACAAACTTATATCACCTTTATTATAGATTTTTTCGAGAAAAAAATCCGTTTTTAAAAATTTTTTATAAAATTTTTTTTTTTGCTTAAAACTTTTTATTAGTAGAAAGGTATGAAAAAGACCTTTCGTTTGATGCCCATATCCATATATGTAATACTTCTATATTGGCAGTAAGCTGAAGGTACATTCGCCAACATCACAGTACAGCAATAGTGAAATATGAGCGAGAAAGCATATAAACGAATGTACCTTGACATTTGTCAAAAGTCAGGTGCGTTCAGGCGGGAAAAAAATTGACTGGAAAAAAATAAAAATTTGTCGAAGTTAACTGAAATTTCTTCAACCGCCCCTGGAGCAGTTTGACAGTTGTTCATGTGTAGAAGTGCTCATGTATACACGTATAGAAATACATTCACAAAATTTCGTGTTTTCTGTCTCATCGCTTGTCTCCCTTTGATTTCCGAATGAAAACACATTGTGAAGATAGGTTGCTGCCAATATAGAAGTATTACATATATGCCCAGCAAATTTTGCCGGGGCGTTTCCCCGGCAAAATTTTTAGTTTGTTAGATTCAGGAGCCAACCCTCTATATAAAAGCATTCTCATTTCTTTTTTTCACGAGCGTTCGCTATACTGCATTTATGCCTAAATTGCTGCTGTATGCCAAGACAATATGTCACTTGCTGCATTATGGCGGAGAAAATTTAGTAAAAAGGAGACAATTTTCCTCTTTCATTTGATACCCATATCTTCATCATTGCACTACCGCAAATATTTAACAACATATTTTAAATGTGTATGTCCTTAAAATGTTAAAGTCCTTTAAAAAGGACTTTGGGTCAGAAAATGAAAAACTGACTATGCCAGGTTACTATAAATGACCTCTAGCTTCACGCCTATATCAACATTAAGATGGGTCTCGGCAAAAAATTTCTTTTTCGCACGGTGTAATAAATGTAAAGTTGGTGGTTTCACTCAGTGCATCTTAACTTTGTCATTTTTCTTTCAATTCTATTGATGTTAGGCTTAATATTTGCTCAAATAATATATCTTTCATCTTAGATTTTAAAACCAGAGGAGATAATTTATTTTATCTATAAAAAACATTCGAAAATTTATGATTTTTAAAATGGTCGAAAAATTCACTTTTTACAACTTTCACCGTCAGTAACTTTCCCAAATCTCATCTGATTTGGACAATCTGTATGTCTGGAAAGGCTAAGGTATTATCTTCTGACAGACGGACAGCTTGTGTTAGTCGGATGATTCGTTTACGAGATATATGTTCATAACTGAAACAACAGGGAAACAACTGGTTTTTCGAAGATTTTTCGAAAAGAAAGATTTTTGATTTTCAGTTTCGTATTCAACGGCCCAAAATTAGTCTAGAAAACACTTTTATTTTTAGGTGCATTTTTCGTGTCGAGTAGTGTTATTGAATTTACACCAGTGGAAGATATTGTCAATATCCCAACAAAAATCAAATCAAAATTGTGACGATTTTTGTAACACCTTGCGATCGCAACCGCTAACAGCTTATTTAATCAATTATAGTAACGTATAGAAAAATGAGATTATTCTTTCGCTTACTCGTAAACCATGTTAATGCCTATGCCTATGTTAATGTTTAGTTTATTAACTATATAGTCAAACAGACCAGAATCTTGCTGACCAGCATTTACAATTAGTAAAAAATATACACAAAATATATACAATTAAAGTTAAACAATGTCAATGTAAGATAAATTGGAAAACAATTAGGTGACATGGGAATTTCTTTGTCGAGTTGCCTCTTGAAGAACGATCTCTTAAAAGACAGATCCAACACAATTGATTTAAAAAGCTTGTTAAAATTAGACATGACCCTAGTTATTGGCGCAGAGTAACAATCATGCTTCTCGCTCTGCCTAACACACACTACACGGCTGGCACGATGATGCATGTCGCTCATAGCACAACAACAACAGCAGCATGGACATTTTAACATAGAAGAGGCGATTCAAGTCAATGCAGGAGAGTTCGAGAACTAGCCGCGCGGCGGTCAGGCAGATATAAAAGGCCACCGGGTGCGGCGCAGGAGTGAGTCTGATTTTGATCCGCGGCAACGGGGAGAAACACGAAGTGAAAGTAAAACAATAAAGCGGAACATTTGTATGTGACTTAGTGATGTGTATCGGGTGGCGATAGCGGCCGAGAGTGGGGACCCACTCGCAATAAATAGGAAATCCTCTTCTTCCTCGTCGCATAGCCCGAAAGGAGTGCGGCCTTCGCATTACCCGAAAGGGGTCAGGCAAAGTCAAGTCAGCCTTCCTCTCCCTTCTTCGACCACAGCTCCCACCACAAAGGCCCAGTGTCCGGGCGGCAGTTGGGTGCTCCCTAGGCCCGCAGTTACGCGAAGCGGTAGCAAGGTTCAGGCGAATAAGCCAGCCTCCGCTTCTTCCGCTGCCTCCCACGACGCTCCGTCCACTTCACGTGTCCATCCTCTCTCCGTCAAACCCTCTACGCTAGCCTAAAGGACCCGAAGGACAGCCTTCAGGACCTTAAGGAGGCTCGAAGGGATCCCCCCGAGTGAGCTCTCGGCGAGGGACACAATTTCCCTGGAATGGGCCAGGAGAAGCATTGATGTGAGAAACACATCACCACAGGTCTCCCTACAGGCTCCTAATCGGCAGAGGTCAAAGGAGCTTCAGCAGTCAGCGTCTCAGGCCACCACGAAGCCGAGACTGACGGTCTCGGTGGCAAGACCTGCACAGTCATTTAGCGAGACCGTCAAAGATTGCCTGGCGTGGGCGGTCATCGACTCCAGCAATGGAGACGGCACCATCTCTCCGGAGAACTGGAAGGTGGTGAAAATGGCCCTCTTGAGGGTCTATGATGACGTTTTGGCCGCCAATCCAGGCCCGCCACCCAGGTGTTAGGATAGCGTGCTCTGATCAATGCTGCTTGATGGCCAACCCTAACAAGACGGAATTTGTACTGTTCACTGTTAAGTCTTTCGTCTTCCACGCATCGAAGGCACCGACCTCAAATTAAGTAGCGAGGTGAGATACTTGGGGCTGATACTCGATTCCATCGAAAGGGTCCGGAAGGCATACGGCGCAATCTACTGATGTAAGAGGACTGTCGGAGCAAGATGGGGTTTACAACCACGCGTCGCTTCCTGGCTATATACAGCGGTAGTGGAGCCGGCCCTCCTTTACGGGGCTGTTGTATGGTGACCGGCGGCCAGCCGCTCAATAAACCTGAAACAGCTTGATAAAGTTAGGAGACTTGCCTCCGTCCTCATCACTGGGGCTATCCGGTCCACTCCTATAAGGGCACTTTACACTCTCCTTAACTGGATTCCATCTGACCTTCTGATCAGACAGTCAGCTAAGATGGCTGCTTTCCACTTAAACGCCATAATCAAATAGTCTAGGATCGATATAGGTCATTCCACTATTCTCGGGCAGCATATACAAACCTCCTCAGACATTGATTATGCAGTATATACCCCTATTGTGACACATGGGTTTTCCACGAAAAATCCCAGTAGGGAGGACTGGCAAGAGGGCCGACGCTCGGTCCCAAATTCAGTGGAAGTCTCACCGACGGCTCGAAGCTGGGCAATAAGGTCGGCTGTGGTCTCTTCTGTGAGGAGCTAGGCATTAGGGTAGCAGCCCGCCTGCCCGACCACTGTAGCGTCTTTCAGGCGGAAACTATGATGATGTCAGCTGAGCGGTTACGTGAGCTTAGTTTCGCTTCCTCCTGTATCTACATTTTTCGGATAGCCAGGCGGCGATCAATGCACTTGCAGGGGCTTACACCACCTCAAAACTAGTCGCCCGGTGTCGAACCGCTCTCAACAGCATTTCGGAGCACAAGGAGTCCTGGTCATAGAGGTATCACCGGTAATTGCGAGGCAGAAGAGCTGGCCAGAAATGGCACCACGCAGCCGAACGCAATTGAATCCGTAGGTGCACCGTTAGCGTCGGTCAAATTGAGTATCAAGCAGGCTTATCTACTGTCAAACTAGTCATGGGCGGAAGAAAGCGCTTGCGGGATCCCGCGGGAAATCTGGCCTTCGCTAAACCGCAACCGAACCAGACAACTCCTGCGCCTAGGGCGCGGTGCTATCGCTTACACTGTGGCGGTTCTAACAGGTCACTGGACCGTTGGCAGACATGCCCAGCGACTGGGTCTCCCATTCAACGAACACTGCCGTAGCTGCAATTCGGTTGATACGGAGGAGAGCGTTGCACACCTTATGTGCCACTGCCCGGCCTTAGCCAGGACGAGGTTTCGCCACCTAGGCGTCCCGTTTCTGGTTGACCTACTAGATCTGTCGAACATCCATATTAGCGGCTGACTAGCTGTGGGGTCAGCCACTTTTTCACTGTGGTAACACAACGGGCCTATCTTTGGCCTATGTGGGCTCCTTAGCTGCCACCCTAACCTAACCTAATTCAGTGATGTGTAAAGCGAACAGTTGTAAATAAAGTGAATGGTAATAGTAAACTGCGTAAAGTAAAGCGCATTGTTTTATTCTAAACACGATCCAGAGATACGTACACGCCGAACTAATATTCCTGCCTGTAGAACTAATTTTCGTAACAATATGAAGGAAAAGGATCAGAGAAATGAAGCGGTTGTCGAGTGAAACGAAGAAACCTACGTTGAATTCTTTCAAGCCGGGAAGAGTGCGAAGTAGGTTTCAGATTACAGAGGCGTACTTGAGTTTAGGACGACCGAGAGATGTAAACAGAAGATTACGCGTAAAGGGATCCATGAACTCCTGACCATCTGATCAGATCCTGACCTGATATCAGTAATCAATGAAGTTTCTATCAGGGCTGATTATTCAGAACTGACAGAAACTCTGTTGAAGGCTGGTGTGAGGGAGCGAGACAGCTTGATAATCACAAGGTATTCAAACCACAATGATAGAAGGTCCGAGCGAACAGCTGCGTATTGAATCTTTTGCCATAGTAGGTGCGAGCTAGACAGCTGTATATCTGTGCCAGAACTCAAAAAACCAAAACTCCTGTGGTAAAAGGTGATGCAAAATCGCACGTATACGTGAGTTTTTATCAGAATTTTCACACGGCTCTTCAGAAACTGATGGGAATTCTGGTGGAAATTCCTATCAGCACCA
The DNA here is from genome assembly GCA_964056695.1 of Melieria picta. Lineage (NCBI taxonomy): Eukaryota > Metazoa > Arthropoda > Insecta > Diptera > Ulidiidae > Melieria > Melieria picta. The sequence continues at coordinate 94,372,454 of OZ057398.1, read as the reverse complement.
TAGGTTAAATGATTAATCATTTTACCTATAGTGTTCTTGCAGGGTCGTTTTCTTGTTTTGCTTGGTGTGCATCATAGTATAATAAAAAAGTAGTCTAACCTGAGAGAGTATTTCTAATGTATTTCTATTTTGTTTACAAAAATTGACAGAAAATTTTATGAACAGAGTTTTGAAAATATTTTGTGTTCAAATCAATATGCGCCTATGTTTTCTGTTGACAAATTTTGTACATCAAAATGAAATATTGTGAAAGAAAATTCAAAAAATTTGTATTCAAAAGAGGGGAGAGTTCAGGTTAGACTACTTTATAATTATACTATGGTGTGCATTGAAATAAAACCAAATTAAATTAACGACTGTTTTTTAGTGTTGCTCAACATGTTAGAAGCAGATGATGAACTTGTGACTGACGCTTGACGTGCGGTCATCGGTGAACGCTTTAACGACATGTCTGTCATTTGGTCACCGGTGAACAGGGTTACCGTTGTGCGACTTTAGTTGCATTGTGCAACCTTTTTGACGCTCTGAGACTTTTTGCGCGACTTTTTTTTTGTCTAATTTTGCAACTTTTTCCATCTTTGTGCGACTTTTTGTTAAGTGAAATCCTTCTTCCTCTTTTTATAGCCATACACTGCAAAATTACACATATTTGCCCTTAAAAAATATATTATATATTATTATTACATAACCTCATTCGATTGATCAGCTCATTATTTAGCATTTAGTTGAACATTTTTGGCATACAGTAGGAAGCTTAAAAAATGTTTTAAATGGCAGCGTATGTATTAACTCTAAGTCACAGCAGTGCGTGTGCGGAAAGTATTTTTTCAAAATTAGGATTAATGAAAATAAAATTAACCAACAGGTTAATTGTAGGAACTTGTGAGTCCATGCTATCAGCTCTAAATTTGCTAGATACCGAAATAGAAGACTGGATGCCCAGTAATGAACTTGTGCGAAAATACAGAGGTGCAGTTACAAAAAAATAGAATTTATGATTAATATATTAATGTGTATACAAACACTTTATTAAAAATTAAATGTAAAATAAATACGCAAAAGTGTATATAAACACATTTTTGATGAATTATTTCTAAGGTATTTATATCGTTTGAATTGTTAATTCATTTTTGTTTTATTAGTTGTGGTTTGGTTTAATAAAAAAAATGTGCCACTTTTATTTGAAAAAACTACTTTTTCGTGCGACCTTTTTTTTTTAAAAACGACCTTTTGTGCGACTTTTTCAAAATTCTCAACGGTAACCCTGCCGGTGAACGCTTGATCCAATGACTATGTGACGCGAAACTGAGTGGAGTCACGGTTGCTAATTCGATCAAACCAGGCCCCAGAGTCGCAAATTCGGTCAAACTAGGCCCCAGAAAAATTCCCCATACAAAAGCCAGAGAAAGGGCTGCTGGTGCGTTTGAAGTTAATTTGCATATAAAATCATCTCGTTTTTTTTTTCGTTCCGTAGTACGCTTACAGCAAATTGATTGCAAAAAACGTTGTTGCTGAAAAACTTCATAAATATGTTGAAACATGTTTTAACCTTTAGCGCTCCGCACGTTTTTGTACCATTGCCTACCAGCAACTCCGGCATATTTTCGCAGCAGAACGAGTGAGAAGAAGGAGTCTTATTTTAAGTGAGAAGAATTACACGTGCTTGTGAATGTTTTTGATTTTATTTATTTTATACATATGCAGTTTCTTCAGTACAGAGACTGAGCACGTTTAAACAACAGATAACAATTGCCAACGCAAACGATTCCGTAACATCTTAAGCGTAATCATTATAAAAACATTGGGCAACAAACAGCGGAGCCTACGGAGTTACGGAACAAATGATGGATGGCTCCGTAGCGGAGCCCACGGAGCGCTAAGGGTTAATATGATTTTACTTCAGTTTTTGCTAACTGCCTTCAAAGCCCTAACGTTTGAATTGCTTGAGTTACAGCTCTACTCTGAGCCATGAACTAAAGCAAAAAGTAACCGAATATCTGACTTTAGCTTATGAAATTATTTATTTATGCTTTTTTCTGGTGCGCGTTGGAATCAAAATTACTTAGACCAGTAAAACAATGTGGTTTGCAATGCTAATAAGCAAATAAGAAAAGTTGGTGCTGTCCGAATGTTTGGGTACTAAAACCTGTGCACTATCGGACGATCGGAAAATGCAAAAAATGGTCTGAAAATCATTTCCTCTCTCAGTTTCGTGTCATATAGTAACTGCTTGAGTGACAGGTCGCTCGTGGGGTCATTGACGAAAATTTGGACACTTGTATAAAAATGTCATCGCCATGCTCGCTATACAAATGTCGGTCGTCGTCATGTGTGATGCGAATTTGTCTTGCAGACATCATTGGGGACATCTTGGAGACGTGGCGGACTGGGATGGTCTAATAACAAAGTCGGATGGGTAGCAATGACAGCCTCTTTCCATACCCATATTTTGGCATTCTTACATTAACACTCTCTTGTCCTTATACTTGAAGTTTAATTCTCAAAATAACAATCACCTATTAACCCATTCGTGTCCTCCCATTTCAGGAAAATATATAGAAAATATATAGGCAATACAGATGTGAAAAAGAAAACAATTTTTACATTCAGCAATAAATTGCAAACTTTTGAAAGTGATATGTTTATAAAAAGTCCCTAACTCCCCGTTCGGAATCAACATAAAACAGTAGGTGCATTCTACAAGGCGAGTGGTTGCGGGAAGCTTAGCCTTAATACAACAAAAATACAAATTGTATTTTTGTTTATATCGTATCGTTTTAGAAACAGTACATTTAAATAAGTTAAAATTACAGAAAATGGATTGAGAAGATATTTCTTTTATTTACTGAGCGAATCATTGACAACTATTTTTATTTTATGGGTAACGTCACTATCCATTCAACTTTGTTATTAGGCTATGGTTTGATGCATGCTAGAGTAAAAAAAGGTTTCTCGCCCTATGAATCAAAAACGTTTTGCCCGATCCGGTGTGGTTTTAGCCTAAGTAGAAACTTATCGTAACAATATTTAAAATGTAATAGCGCACATTCTTAACGATACTTGCAACGCTTGACACTTCACGTTCGAGCTGTTGAATTTGTATTGGATATTTGCCGACCAATCAGCAACGTCCATCTGTATGAAAAAGAAATTGGGTCATCCTTGTTGCGCTTACACCAATTACATTAAAGGAGAAAAGGTAAGAGAGATGATTTCTAGTTTCAGCATTCGGTTGCCGGTTTTTGTTTGGCAATTTTACCACATTTTTTCAGTCAGTTGCCTAAAGTCCAGTTTGGTGGTTGGGATTAATTTCATTTAATTTGAAGAGCACTCTGCAGGACAGTATTCTGTTCGATACAGGAATACAAAATGTATTTAAAATCCGTGGGAATCACGTTGGTGATATTTCTTGTTGCTGTAAGATGCGAAGTGTTTTTCGAAGAAAAATTCGAGGATGGTATGTTTGTGAAATTAAGTGCGAGTAAGTAAGGTTTCAAAGTTTTAAATTTTACAGATACTTGGAAAAGTTCTTGGGTGTATAGCAAGCATCCGGGGAAAGAATTTGGGAAGTTCGTCAGAAGCTCTGGAACTTTCTTTAGTGATGATGAAAAAGATAAAGGTAAGATTTTACTAGTTCTTTCTTCAAATACAGTGTTTGGTAACGACTTTGCAAGATACAAGCCCTTAGATATAAAGGTGGGAAGGACTCTTATATATGGGCAGATGAGGAGGGGGATAAAATTTGGTGGGGGGGTAGGGGGGGTCCCCCATATACCCCCTTTGAAAGGAAAACCGTCGGAAATGTATAGTTTTTTTTTAATTAATTTTTTAAATTTTACCTTCGAAGCGAGAAAACTTGTAATTACTTGCCAATAAGGTGGAGGGGGAAGGTGGAAAAAGAGGGGAGAGGGGTAATAACCCTCTTAAGTGCAAGTAGGGCTTCAGATTCAGTGAAATATTTACAGTATTTCTGTATTCAAACTCCTATTGTGTGGCCGGCCTGCGGCCGGGCGCTTGAAAAATAACCCTCATGGGAGTCACCACCACATCAGGCAACAGTCAGGTGTGCACAGTATTTTTTGTTCAAATTCATAGTTCCAAGCCATAGTTTTTTTGGCAATAAGTTTTTCCCAGGTGGCCGGCCTTCGGCCGGGCGCTTGAAAAATAACCCTCATAGGAGCAACTAGTGCGCCAGGCATCAGTAAAGTGCTAACAGTATTTCTGCATAAATACATGAATAAATTGTACATTTATACTGAATTTAAACATTTCAATATGGCAATGCTGTCAATATTTCTTCAGCTTTTTTGCTATTGTGAATGCCAGTTGTATGGAGTGGAAGAAGAATAGTCAATTTGCGAGACGATTTCTGTGATTTTTAAAAATTAATAACTTATAAACTAGACAACTCCGACGACTAAAAATTTAAAATTACTCGTTTATTAGTGAATACTACCTACCATAAAAATTTCAGTGCGCTAGCTCCCTGCCCATATATAAGAGACTAGCCTAAAGGTGTAATCCAGGGCGAAGTCGCGTACTCATTTAGTTAGTATGCACATAATCGTATAATTTTTCAATTAACTTAGATACGGGAAACTACAACATAATAGGGGATTTATAAAATCCAGGGATCCCAGTTTGTTGATTCCAAATGTGGCATTAACGATCGATAAAATAATAAAAATCAAGAAATTGCATGGTTCCTTGGCAGAGAATATAAATCAAGGAGTACTAATTCTTATCATTCTTGGTAAAATTTGTGGAAATCATGTATTATGGTCCCAGATAAATATGTTTACGAACTTTGCAGTAAAAATATGACACGTATTTGCACCCTAGAAAAGAACTTAAACTTGTAAAAATGTGTATAAAAAAACTTTTGCTCATATACGACAATGTCATATTTTTCCGTTTCTGAGCATTTAGAGAAAATCTAATAATGCGTGGTGAAAGATACTTAAGGATCTCGTTTAAATTTATATTAAAAACAATTTTGAGAACACAACCTTCACCACCTTATCAAAGATTTTTGTATACATATGTCGTTTACCAAATACCCACCCGGAATAAAGCAATAAAAAGTTGTCCATACCTCAGCAAAGTAAATCCTAAAGGCTCGGGCCCATAGAATACTTTGCATCCGTTGCGTAAAAGTGTTCAACTGACAGCGACGGAATGACGGAGAGGATCGACCCAATGAATACGTTGTCTACGGATACAAAATCAGCAGCCGCCACTGAGAGCCAAGCTTTTTTTATTTTTTTACGATTTTGTTCCTGTAAGCTTGTGCAGACTTGTAAAAAATGCACGGATGCTGCTTTAATTCAATTGTTGTTCGAACATTTTTAGGTATAAAACATATTAAATAACATTAAATTACAAACTTTTCGTTTTTTACACACAATTTCCACAGAAAATAGATTTTCAATTCAAATCTGCCAAAGTGTTCAACGTACGGCAAAAATTGAGAGTTGCTCAACTTTCTGCGTTACTTCAACTATCTGTTGCGTGTTAATTCCAATCTCCTCTATCAACCTTTTTCCTGAGCCTTAAGTACAATGGGCTATAGAGCCTGAGTGCTTGAGGTAATGACCTCCCTTAGGTTATTTCCTCGGCTCCCCCTCACATCCATCCATCCGTTGCGTATGGGTCACACCACACACAATTTCATACATTTAACTTAGTTGTCAGTTGAATACTTCGCTCTCACGTACGCAACGGATTCTATGGGCCGCAGCCTTAAGTAACGAAACTCTTTGATAACCAGACGTCCGTTCTGTATGACAAGAACTGTCAAATTGTTGTTGTTCACGTGTAAAACTGGCGAGTAGGAACACTAGCAGCCGCCGCAGCTCAGCTGGCTAGTCCGTTGGGCCGCGAGTTAAATGCGACGGTCGAACCCAGGTTCAAGACTGCGTTGCTGCTAACACCGAAAAAAAAGGAAAACAACAATTTTTCTTTCGGCGGCTGTCCTCTCAGCAGGAAATGGCAAACCTCTGAGAGTAAAATTACCTATGAAAAAGCTCCCAGCTCGCCGTTCGAAATCGGCATAAAACTATAGGTCCCTTCCAACCCTGTTAAAATTCGCACGCACAACTCTGATGGTTCCGGGTAGCTAGGCCTTAGTCTCGTAATTGGGCTGTCGTGTCAGTCAATTATTAATTATTATTATTCATGACTAAAAAAATGCATACAAAGTAATTAAAAATAAAAATATAAAATAAACAAAAGTTAAAATTAATTCAATTTTCTGTTTTTTGCTTTCTACTTATTATTTTGTAACTTCACTTAAGCATATGCATTGCAATGCAATGACATATTCGTTATTCAGTGACCTATTAGCGCGGCTAGCCGATGATGACCGACCGAGTTACCGAAGTAATCAATTCAAAGGGTATTAATCCCCCGAAATGATGCATTCCCGCATAACATTGCCCCTAGCTTGTAAACAGCACTAGTCCTTTTCGGCATAACATTGTCACTAGTGTGCGAACTAACTCATTTATGAATAGTTGCAGGACTAGGCCGTTGGACCAAAGATAATATAATTACAATGATGCTGCATGCCATACATTGAAAATGAGCATTTTCTGGCCGACAAAGCATGTATTTTACTATAGCTGCGCGCTAACCTTTTCTACGCTCTTGTAGATCAGAACATTGCTCACAGCGGGAGTGCTTGAATTTGAAAATGCTGCTGTTGCTGCAAATTACGAAGCATTGGTGCTTCATTCTCATTTCGGCAACAACAAGCAATGTTGCTGTTTTTTTCAGCAAGCCTTGGCTTTGAAATGGTGGTTGTTTTTGCAAAGCGATCTCACAATCCATTTTTCGTTAGCAAATTTCGCCTGCAGGCTTGTTCTTGTTTGTAAATAATATTTATCGATAAAGAAATTTTAATGTAGAACAAAATTTTGGGAAATTATGTGGTCCATCATATACATATATTTTTTGCAGAATGCAAAATTCATATACAAGTTTTTCGAACTATTTTTAATGAAAAACTTTATATAATGAAAATGAAACAACACGTTATCAGCAGTGCATTATTTGCACCAACCAAAGTCCATTTGCATCTTGGTTTAATGAAAACCGTGACCAGTGACTTGGTTTAATGAAAGAGTGAAAAAAATTAATTCTAATTCTACGTAAACACTGTTCGTGGATAACATTTCAAAATAAACAATCAAAAAGATTTAAACTTAACATATTTAAATATACCAAAGATATTTTTAAATACGTATTTACGATAGTAGAATTTTTTTGATTTAACAATATTTTACGTTTGTCTTAGAATTATTTATTCAATATATTTGAATTGCATCCGAAAATGACTTGCATATGCGTATATTTCGAATGGGCATGTGTTCCACACAGCCGCCGTGGCTCAGTTGGTTAGTGCGTTGGACCGCGAGTCGAAGGCAGCGACCCAGGTTCAAATACTGCCTGTAATAACACCTAAAAAAAAAAATAACGGGAAAACTCGTTTTCTCTTTCGGTGGCTGTTCTCTCAGCTGGAAATGGCAAACCTCAGAGTAAAAATTGCTTATGAGCTCCCAACCTGCCGTTCGGAACCGGCATAAAACTGTAGGTCCCTTCCACCCGCGTACAAATTCACACGCACAACACGGGTGGTTGCGGGAAGCTAGACCTTAGTCTCGCGTAAGCGGGCTGTCGTGCCAGTCAATTATTATTATTCATGTGTTCCATTGTGTTGATCAGACATCTGCATGGCTCCATTCACTTTCTCTCTCACAGTGTTGACACTTCTGCTGAGTGCACACTTTCTGAGAGTCATTACAATATGAATACAGTAATTGCTGTAGGCAAAGCAAAAGCTGTGCACAAAAAGAAAGGGTCACAAAATAGAGAGTCATAACACACCATTCTCTTTAGTGAATATTCATTACTCACTTGTTCGTAAGGTTGTCAACATTAGTTAGCATCATTTGTATATAGTAACGGTATATTTCGTTTTTGTTTTCATTGTTGGTATTCGTTGACAATTTATTCACTTGATAGAGCTTGATAGAAAAGCATTTTTTAGTTTCATTTTGAGCACACTACTCAATATGAATGATTCGAATCATTCATTTGATTTCGCTGTATTCACAGCATAAAGTGAATACAGTTTCTGTTTGAGTACACTATAAAATGACTCATTCAATTAATGAATACAGTACAATCTCTCACTCGAGGGCAAATTATTACTCATTCATTCGCAATCACAAAAACGAATGTGAGTGAGTGAGTAGGTAATTTAAGAGTGACTGAGTCACAACACGTTGTGAGTGCAATCATGCAGACGTCTGGTGTTGATGTTGTATTAACATAAATTTTATTGTATTTATCATGTCAATACACGGTAGTGATCTCTTCGGTGTATCATCCTCTTCTGTTATTGCTTCCCATGTGTTTTTGGACGCTTTGCTCAATCGTAAATATTTCTGATTAGTGTATGTATCACACATTTGCTGGTTGCAGAAAGCAACCAGAGGACCAAAGTCAGTTTGAGTTCAAAATTTCAGTTACCAGCTAGCAGCAATAAAAGCAGCAACCCCGTTTCTAGCCCAACATGCATGTCGCCGACAACAACAACAACCAGAGTTTATTGCTCATCAACTTCACTTTCATACACCCGCGAGCTTTTGTTTGTTCTCCGTAATATACTGTTGCGCTCTCACAGCTTCTCGTTTTATACTCACAGTTGCGGGATTTACGCTAAATCGAATTTGCAATATATGCATCGAAACAATCAACCACCAGAAAAGCGAACAACAGCAAAAGCCCAATTTCAATTGTTCGCACTCATAGATACAAAATAATTGAGGAGCGAATTGTGCACATACAATAAGCACATATAGATCACACGCATATTCATATTGCTGCTGACTGCCTAAGCAGGGAGAATTGCTTGCGTGGTTTTATCTTTGCTCTTAGAATGTTGCACTCTGTAAAAAACACTCACGTGGCTTTATTGAAAAAGCCACGGCAAATATTTAAAGTGACATTGATATTTATAAACGTAGGACATCTTAATATTATAAATATAGTTACAGCTGCGGCCAAAATAATAGTAGTACGCATACTACAAAAAGAAAATTAAGGGAAAATAATCCGATTTTCTTTACAAATATTTACTTTGTATTTTTTAAACAAGTTATAGGGTCAGTTGGGGGAAAAGTAAACAAGGGGTAATTGTAAACAGTGGTTATTTTATGCTTTTAAAATTAACTGCAACAGACCATGACCAGAAAAAATATTAATTTAACATGTCCTCAAATTGTCGCCGAACTTTCACGTCGGTGGCTTTCAAATATCAATGAAAGTTTTAGTCCTAAAGAAAACGTGTGTTCTAAAAGTGAAAATCAGTTTTGTAAGTATTTTTTAATTTTTGTGTGAAAGTGCTTAAACTAAAAATTCTTTTAATATTTTAACTTTGTTTATCAATCTTAGAGTGTAAGGAACTAAAATTGTTGACGTCTTTCCTTAACTTTGCAATTATTTTGTTGCTTTTTTCGTGTTTACATTTCCCCCAATAATTTTTAGCATGTGGGGGAAATGAACATTTTTTTGGGGTAAATGTAAACGTTTTCCTTCCCGTTTCGTATCATTTCCAGTGATCAGAATGTCATAAACGTATATAAGGAAGAAGCCACTTGTCGAGTACGACGTAAAAGATGTAATGATATTATTATTATATTAATGACGCTGTTAATATTATTAGTAAGGAAAAAAGCCAATACCAAGACTTAAGAAAAACAAGTATGGCGAAGTTTTGACTTCGAACGAAGTTCTTAAGCGACTCAAGGAAACAAGCCAAAAAGATAGCAAACAAAACCCCTTAGCCCAAGAGAAAGTCTGTTTTAGAATCTAAAAAACCGCTTCCATAGAAAACACGAACAAAAAGCACAAGTTCAAAGGACTCTGCAAATGGAAAAGACGTTGTATATGAAGATGATAGTTCATGGAATGAGGAGTTTAAAGTTGATGATGTAGATTAGAAGGAGAAGCTGGAATCCGCGGATCCAGCTAGGCTTACAAAAGGTAAATTTCTACTGATCAAGTTTAAGGGAGACAGCAGATTATACTTTTCAAATACGTATGCGTTATACAATCCTACCAACAAAACGACGAGATTGAGGTGATGCTCCTCAAAAGTTTGGACACCTTGAAGAAACCTTGAAGAACACCTACCGAAGTCCCTAGTGTCTACAGGGATCGAAAGCACTGTTCCCTTTTACCCCTGAATTTTAAAAATAATTTGGGGAAATATAAACAACACCGGGGTAAACGTAAACACCACTCTTTTGCGCTTCGTGGGTTTTAAAGAGCGAGTTACTGTTCACCAGTGCAATACCTGATGTTTTTTAAAAATAATGTTAATTTTCGAAAGTAGAAAGGGTGTCCTACAATGTATTTTTCGCGTTTTTTCAAAGTACTTGCGTAAAAAAAGCAAAAAGTGTTTACATTTCCCCCCATCTGACCCTACGTGTTAACAATAAAATCATAAAAGAAAACTTAAAAATTAAATTCAGTTTAAAACGATTTAAATAAATGCGCCAAATGCTCAAAAATATGGATGGTCAAAAAAAGAGTAGTACGCTTTACTTACAACTCTATTTAGTAGCAGCAATACTATTATTTTGACCGCAACTGTATATAATAATTATACAAATTTAATTAAAAATATTTATGTGCAAGTATTGAACATATCAACTCAATTCTGTTTTCTGTATATAATGCGTGGCTTTTAAATTTTTTATTTCTGTTTATTACGACTCATGTGATTATTACTATTAGAAACTTTTTTAAATTTCTTTCTTCAATTACAATTTTGTTCATTTTATTTAATAAACGTTCGTTTCATTTTATAAATATATGTATTAATATTGTGTGCAAATATAATACAAAAGGTATAAAAAAAATAAATAAATTGACTGGCACGACAGCCCGATTACGAAACTAAGGCCTAGCTACCCGCAACCATCCGTGTTGTGCGTGCGAATTTGTACAAGGTTGGAAGGGACCTACAGTTTTATGCCGATTCCGAACGGCGAGCTCCCAAAAAGCTCCCAATTTTTCATAGGCAATTTTACTCTCAGAGTTTTGCCATTCCCTGCTGAGAGGACAGCCGCCGAAAGAAAAATTGTTTTTCTTTTTTCGGTGTTAGCAGCAACGGAGTCTTGAACCTGGGTTCGAGCGTCGCATTTGACTCGCGGCCCAACGCACTAGCCAGCTGAGCTACGGCGGCTGCCAAAAGGTATACATGTCGCAATAATAACAGTAGCACAGTATCCTGAAGATAAAAGCCCCTAACTCGAATGGCAAGTTCGGAGTCGTCATTTAACTGTAGGTCCAGCTAATCCAGAGAATTTCACACGCTACAATATGGTAACAAACTTAATGTACCTTAGTAATGGATTTTTTCAAGAAAAAAATCCGTTAAAAAAAAAATTTGTATAAAAAAATGTTTTTCGCTTAAACATTTTTATTAGTACATTTTATGTATCTAATGTTGTACATTAATAGAAAGAAAAAGACCTTTCGTTTGATACCCATATCGTGTAAATCAGTTGGAGATTAATTGAGTTTTTTTAATAAAAAGTTTAAACTTTGACCCCGAGCCACGCCTTTTATTTATTTATTTATTTAAGTCTATGAACAGATTGTTCTTACAGACACATTACAAACTAAACTTAAAACTAGAGAACATGTTTTAGATTATTTTTAAAATCATCTTTTGAAAGAAACCGGTCTAACTTGAATTTAGAAGATACAGTGTTATACTACTGTGTACAAAGAATACCCGGAATTTGTTTATAATTCAAAAAATCTTTATTTATTCTTCCAAATCAATTTCATCGCCTTCAAAGTAGTCCCCCCCGATGCAATGCACTTATGCCAACGGACTTTCCAATCTTCGAAGCATGCCAAATAGTCACCTTCCGGTATGGCCTTCAATGCGCGCGGCGATTCACGTTAAATCTCTTCAATCGATTCGAATACGGTGGCTGTGGAACGATATGAGTTGGCGAAATGCTCACGAAGAACCAATGCCGTGTGAGATGGTGCATTATCGTGATGCAAAAACCAAGAGTTGTCTCTCCATAAATCCGGCCTCTTTTTGCGAATAGCTTCACGCAAACGACGCAAAACGCTCAAGTAATATTCCTTGTTGACAGTTTGGCCCGGCGGAAGGAACTCATAATGCACAACACCACGATAATCGAAGAAATCGAATTCCGGGTATTCTTTGTACACAGTAGTACACGTTTAAGGTATCATGGCACGTTAGAAAGGGGAATTTTTAATGATTTAAAAAATTATTTATTTTTCAGCTCCTTTATTATCAATTTTTTAACAATATATTGATGGTTTAAGGAACACAAAAAAAATAATTTTTTTTTTTTAGCATATTGTCTCTTATATAGGTGGAGCTGAAGTCGCGTAACAAAAAAAAACAAATCCTCCATTGCGGACACTTAATCTCCGAATCGGCTAATCTGAAACAAAAAAACAAAAACGATTCATAATTATTAAGCTTTCGGTTACAGGAATTCACCAGAAAAATTAAAAAAACGCTAAAAATAAAAGGATAGGAGCTTTTTGAAAAAAAGTGTCAAAAATTTACTGCGTTTTTCACCTTTTTCCCCCAGAAAAAGTACTTTAAATAAAAAAATTTAGCACAGTGACAGCGAGCAGTATCGTCACTATAGTATAGCACATCTTTTAACTGCAGTTAGCATGACAGATGAGCGTGACTATCTCGTATAACTTATGTTATCTTAATAAAAAGTATACCCTTATTGTTTTCTGTTCGTTTAATACCCATATCGCCTGGCAAAAATATAAAATAGCTGATTATTCCTATATAGCGGTGGCGTATGAACTGGGTGTGGTCAAACTTATATAGCTCATATAAACCCCAATGAAACATAATCATTTGTTATTAATATTGATTTATATGTACATTTACTATTGCAGCTTCGTTTTGTTAGTTTAGTAGGCGCAAAAAGTAGGCTTGGTGGATTCTATATAACCTACATATATTTTCAACAACACTACGCAAAATCGTTTCATACCAATATCGCCTTACAAGTTTTGTTTCCATAATGAGCGTAAGAGGTAGGCGTGGTCATCTGTTCCCCTAGGAAATCGTTTGGTACTTATTTCATTTAAATCGGTTCTAAGATTTTTGCCTGATGAAGCTAAAAAAAACACCGTCACATTGGTTTTGTATAATAGTATAAATAAATCAAGAGTAATAGGAGAAGGTCCTACCAAAGAATTAAACAATAAGATGTCTTACGGCCATACAACCGAATGGCATAGGGCGAGCTCGAATTTGCAAAATTTTCATTATCGAGAGCAAGCAAGCGTCGGTACAGTGAGAGCGTAATAATATTAACGCTCTTTGTTTTGCTCACACAAAGCACAACGGCTTTGATCACTGCCAAGCAAAAGCAAAATTTTGTGCACTCACTTTACATGCGTTGAAGTTAGTGGCGCAGGCAGGACTTCTTTTTGGAGGAATATTTCACTACTAATTTTTGTATTTGAGGGGGGTTTGAATCCCCAAACGCTCACACGCATACTCATATCTCTGCCGACTGCAAGCAGAGAGAGTTGCTTGCGTGGCTTCATCGTTGCTCTCCGGATGGGCGCTGCTGTAAAAACCACTCTCACGTGGCTTTATTGAAAAAGCCACGGCAAATTTTTGAAGCGCCACTGATTTGTATGAGCGTAAGACATCTTATACTTTAACAGCCCTATTCTGGCAACCGCAACAATAGTCACCTCGGTAACAATTGAATACTTGGTAACAATTGTCACTTTTTGGTATTCTGGAGCAAATTCAAAAGCTCAAAAGGTGACAATTGTTTCGAAATTTGTTACCTCCGTAGGAGCAGGTGACAAGCATACAAAAATTATAAAATTCAAATTTCGTGTTCAAATGCGCCTTGAGAAACTTCAGCTTCTCCTGCGTCGCGACGCGTCGTGCGCTTAAACTTAGGAACTCTAAAAACCAAAATAATATATACATACATTGTGAAGAAACTCCAAAAAAAAGACTTGCTTCGCCAGATTATCTGCATTTGCCACTTTTTGTTTGTTTATTTTTTTTTACAGTTTGACAGAAAAAATACAAAAAACAGCTGTTTCGACAGTAAACGAGCTTTCACCTCGAGTGGTGAATTGTTTGAACTTTCTTCTTGTCACCATTTATCCAGAATACGGAAACAATCAAATTCAATTCAATTGTTACGGTAGTGCCAGAATAGGGCTGTAATTGTCTTTGGTCCTACTATTCTATATAAATTAGTTTATGGTTCATGATTCCAGTATTATTAATGTTATATTTTTAAGTAATCATATTTGTTTCGTTTTAGGTATACAAACGTCCCAGGACGCACGATTTTACGCCATATCGCGGAAATTTAATCCTTTTAACAATGAGGGCAAGCCTTTAGTTATGCAATTTTCCGTCAAGCATGAACAAAACATCGATTGTGGAGGCGGTTATGTAAAATTATTTGATTGCACTTTGGATCAAACTGACATGCATGGAGAATCTCCTTACGAAATTATGTTTGGCCCTGATATATGCGGACCTGGAACAAAGAAAGTCCACGTTATTTTCAGTTATAAGGGCAAAAATCATCTTATTAATAAGGAAATTAGATGTAAAGACGATGTGTACACTCATTTTTACACATTAATCGTTAAGCCGGATAATACCTACGAAGTGTTGATTGATAATGAAAAAGTGGAGTCAGGAAACTTAGAAGACGACTGGGACTTTTTGCCACCAAAGAAGATTAAAGATCCAAACGCAAAGAAACCTGCGGACTGGGATGATAGAGTAAATATTTGTTATTGCCTAATACCTGTAATCCTTTCGAGTCAAAGCTTAGAAGATTTATTTATTATTTTTTTTTTCCATTTCACGAACCAATTCTTTTTCAGCCAACCATTCCTGATCCGGATGATAAAAAACCAGAAGATTGGGATAAACCAGAGCACATCCCTGACCCTGATGCTACAAAGCCAGAGGATTGGGATGATGAAATGGATGGTGAATGGGAGCCACCTATGGTAGATAACCCTGAATATAAAGGCGATTGGCAACCCAAACAGTTAGATAATCCTAACTATAAGGGTAGTTGGGAACATCCTGAAATTGACAATCCTGAGTACACACCGGATGACAAACTGTATTTACGAAAAGAGTTGTGTACTATCGGTTTCGATTTGTGGCAAGTGAAATCTGGAACGATTTTCGACAATGTTCTGTTAACTGATGATGTCGCATTGGCTGCTAAAATTGCGGCGGCCGTCAAAGACACCCAAGCTGGTGAAAAGAAAATGAAAGAAGCACAAGATGAGGAACAGCGAAAGAAGGATGAAAGTGAAGTACAGAAAAACGCCGACAAAGAAGAAGACGAAGATGATGAGGATAAGGGAGATGCTACAGATAGTGAACAATCAAATGATCACGATGAGTTATAATTTTTGAAACCACAAAACTACTGTTTAAAGTATGTTTCTTTGAAAGTTCAAATATATTCAGGCAGTTGCTTCGAAATCTATTTGAAAATTTTCACAAGACTCAATAAAAGACTTAATATTTATTAAAAAAAAATGTATGCCAACGTATTTCCATAGTATGTGTATACGAACGTTTAAGTTGTTTATTTAGGGATAACTTTTACTGTGACAGTACTAGTACTATACTTGTTCAACAGCATTTGCAAAAGAAAGTTTATTAAGTAAACGACGAAAAATTATTTCTGCATTGAACGTTGGAAGACGTAAACGGTCGTAGATGAACGCTCTGATGCTAGACAAATGGTGCGAAGCCTGGCTAAAACAAATTATAAGCCACCAAAGAACCTGCGACCGCAATAAATGAAGATGTCAGTAGGTGGACCTTTCGGAGGGCGCTTAGGAGAAATGGTTGTGTGGATAAAATAATATAATATAATAATTAAATAGCCGATAAAATAAATCTGGTTTATCGGACAAATACGTGAATGGCCGTTAAATATTTTGTAAAGCACATAATGGGGTTTTTCTATACGGTGGCATGTTGAACTATTATTGTGGAATTGTAAAGAAAAAATACTAACATATTCTTAAGACGAACTTACATGTTTATATGGACCAAAGTCCTTATCGCGAGGACGAAGCCGTTTTCTAACAAGACAACGACGCAAAGTACATAACCGACATTGATAGTAGCTAGTTCCATAGGTAACGTTATCGGCTGATGCAATGGTCAGCATAAGGCCCCGATCACAACCGATAGAACATTTAAGGGATTTTGTTAGTGGAAATACAAAAGTGCATCTAGGAACGAGGACGACATATGGACCACAGCTCAAGGAAATCGAATCGAAAATGTAGTTGAAAATATGCCAAAACGTGTAAAAAGTGCTATTAAAAGTAAATCTGTGAACGAAATACTGAAAGTAAGCAACAAATCCATTTCGTAACGGGCAAAACTGTACTGTATGAAGTTGTTTGAGAATTTGTAGTATTTCTCTTTTGTTTTTTGCTACTGAGTTTTAGTGTATATTACTGTTTCATTCTACAATATAGGAGGAATTAACACCAAAAATTCGGTGATGTTTGGACTAATGCCAATGTAACGGCGAAATAAGAAAAATCAAACAAAAGAAAAGTGGATCTGGCGAGTTGTATGTTCCCGTTGGGAGCTTTTCAGTGCTTTGCACTTGTATTGTATACTGCTCATACAGCTCGTATATGATTGTCGTCGCCAATACGAACAGGGCTGAAGATTTTACGAAGTTCCTTCCTCTCGAACACTCCAAGAGTGGCTAAATCGCTACGCGACAGCATCCATTCTTCTGCGCCATAAAAGAGCACGTGCACAATAAGCCTAAGCGTATACGGAAACGAAGGCCGCACAAGCAACACAGTTCAGTACAGCGCAGTTTTTTGTAAATAGTGCAGTACCATATAACAGCGACACAGACGCGTGTGGCGCAGGGACGCACATGCATAGAGGTGCGTTGCGTTGTAGTCGAAATACAGTTTTCTGTGCGAGTCAACACGTTCTCTTGCAAAAATTGGAGAACTAATTGAAAAAGTGCGGGGACAGTCCATATTACACCCATATTATATAGGTTAAATGTCAAAGTCCGATTCAGACAAAGAACTCATTACTGGGTCTATGGAATGAATACGAAACACGTCCTAAGGCTAAACGTCCTATAGAATGCAAGTTTTGTCGGTCGAGAGAGGTCTCTGTTACTCAGTTGCCTACCGAGACCGTAGTACGACCTATTGGCAAGTGTAATCCTTCGCTTTATCTCCGGGCTGACATCATTGCTGCTGTTTACGGCGGTGCCAAGGTAGACGAATTCCTTGGCAACTTCAAAAGTATACCTGTCAGTCCTGACGTGAGACCCTAGTCGCTGCGAGTCCTTGCGTGTAGACAGCATATACTTCGTCTTGCCCTCATTTACCACCAGACCCATTTTGGCAGATTCTCTTTTGATTGCCGCAATGGCAGGGGTGACATCTTGCTTATTAGGCAAGGAGCTGGACACTTTTGTTAAAGAGAACACTTTCCATGGTGAAGTTGAAGAGGTCGCATGACAAAGGATCGTCCTGTCTGAAGCCTCGAACGGTATCAAATGGGACGGAGCTGTGCGTATTGCTCAACGTCGCTCTGCAAAGTCTCACGAGCTTTGAAGGGATACCAAGTTCAGACAATGCGGCATATAGGCGATCCCTTATCGGGCTATCGAATGCTGCCTTCTTATCGATAAAGAGATGGTGGGTGTCGATTTGGCTCTCATAAGTCTTCTCCAGGATTTGGCGTAATGTGAATATCTGGCCGATGGTGGACTTACCAGGTCTAAAGCCGCTCTGATAGGGTCCAATCAGCGCCTTGGCGAGTGGCTTCAATTTTTCACACAATACGCTCGTCAGGACCTTATACACGATGGGAAGTAGGCTGATACCTCTGTAGTTGGCGCATATTGTTGGGTCGTCTTTTTTCAACACAGGGCAAAGGGCACTGAGGCTCCAATCGTTGGGCATACATTCCTCTAGCCATATTTTACAGACGAGCAGCTCTATTGTTCTTGAGTCGCTGGATAACGACCTCGCTGGACCTCGTCATAGCTGGGCGATGACACTTGCACACCGTCGTCATCGATTGTCTTTGCAAAAAAAAAAAAGTGGGCAAAGCAGTTTCAATGTTTCCTATGTTTAGGAAGTAGCCTGCAAACGAAAGCTAGGCAATCCTTCCTTCATCTACGCGCTTAATTTTGATATAGAAGCCTTTAGGGGCAACACTTAAAGGAAGCGACTTGATGTAAGTGCTGTTCCAACGAAAAACTTCGAAAAAAAACTGTCGAGCGAATGTAAATTCTAAATTTTGTGCTAATTTGGGGACAACTAAAATAAAGGTTAATCGAACTGACACAAATAAATCGGCAATTGCTGCTCAGAGAAACAAGTGTACGTCATCTACCTGGTACACTTTATTAATTTCACTATAATTTTGCGCACACTACAGTCGGCACTAAGTTTACGAGCAATATTGGAGCCATGCAGACTTGGAGAAGAACAAAAGCTAGCCAGAAAATAGAAATTGTGTTATAATTTAAGTTTGTTCCCAGCGCAACAACAGAACATCGTCTTCACCTTCCAAAGCAAAGCTCTCACCACATGCGTGATCTGTGAGAACAGAGCGTGCGGGTTCCAATGTTGGAACCCGGCATACCCGCACTAACATATTGCTCGACTCAACTATCTCAAGAATATATATTTTTTTTTGTTACATACCGAGGCACCCCGCTACCCAATGCGTTTTGATAAAGACACAGAATATTACATATACACTTATTATATATTTAATGAAAATGCTTTGTAAACTTATAAACTTTAGTTGGCTGTTTCGCATGCATCCACCCAATCATTGTATACGTCAATAGGCTCTGACAGGAAGTTGATGCTCGTTTGATATTCTTCGAGGCAAACACGACACATTATTTTTGCCGTATTTCGACTTTTATCCCTGAAAAGGTAATACAAAAAATTGTGAGTATACTGGTCATATGAACATGAAATTTGCTTGATTAAATAGCAGCAGCAATAAGGAATCATTAAAATCAAAATCTTTTTTTCCTAGAAAAGTAAAAAATTAGCAATTCTGTGGAATATTTGGCAAATATATTTTGAAATTGCGAAATACGAGTATACAATCATGTAATAGAAGTCGCACAAATTCAATCCAAAAACACAAATCGGACGAACATGCTTCACGCGTACGCGTGTACGATGATATAGGTTAGGTCGATTGTTTGACAATTAATAACACTACTCGATCACCTAAAAACAAACGTATTTTCTAGACTAATTTTGGGTCGCTAAACACGCAACTTAAAATCCAAACACTTTTTTAGAAATAAACTTCGAGAAGCCAGTTTACTTCCTCCTATTTTAGTTATGAACACATATTTCGAAAACCAATCTTCCGATTAGCGTAAGCGGTCCAAAAAGCAGTAAACGCCCCATCTGGTGCACAAGCGAATTAAATATTCACATTTTTCAAAGACAAAATATTAATATATTTACTAAAATTATAATAATTTCAATCCATTATATACAGCTAGGGACAAAGAAATAGCACACTTAGAAAAAATTAAGTTGCACATGACATTTTTTTTTTAAGATGAGTACCGAGAGAGGCATTTAAGGTATGCTTCTAACTTCGACTGTTAAAACTATTAACGATAAAACATGTCCCGTTAATATCCCACGCTTTTGCTGGTGGCTGTCTGAATGGTTGAAATGCGTATTGAAACTGTACAAAGAAATAGCACACTTTAGTTTAAGGGGGGAACTACCTTTAGAGGCCGAAAAAAAAGGTAATTTTTACAGTCGATTTACAGGGAAATGAAAACAGTTCTTTTCAAATCAATATAATATATATTTACAGTGATGTCTGAGGTAAAAAAAAAACATTTTTGTAAAAGTGAAAACAGAAATTTAACAAATTTTTCAATGATTCTGTAAGTCATATCGCCGCTGACATCGTAAATTGTGTAAGTGATGCTGGCCGCAATTTTAGTCTGAAATAAAAAAACCAAACATTTTCTTACTCGAGAGGGTTTTCTATCGTCGATGAACTAAAATTTTTACGAAATTCGAAAATTAACCCTCTAAAACAGGCTTCACAAAAAAAAATTAGGATTTTCACAAGAAATTTTGTTATATATGCAGTCAAAAAATGTCTAAAAATGTTTTGTTTTTTAAATCTTTAGTTTAGATAGAACAATTTTTTATGCTCTTTAAAATGAATGCTAGATAATGAAAATCTGTTCATTAGTAATTTTATTATCACTTACACAATTTTAAAAAACATGGTTTCGAGAAAATGCCGTTTAAAGTTTGCTCGGCGCGCTCGGCGAGCTCGGCGCCAGTCATTTCCGGGATGCATCTCTTCCACAATTTCGAGAATTACCTTTTGAAACTTTGACACGATATTCTAAGGCAATATACCTATCGATTAAAACAATAAAAAAAAATCGATTTTTTGAAGTGTCTAAAGGTAGTTACCCCCTTAAGTGATCAGTACTCGCTTTTCAACCAAACAGTGCAGGTGGAAGTGCTACAATTTCATTGTGAACTTTAAATAAAATTGATTTTTTGCAAAAATGGGAGGAAATATTCATTGCACCCCAGAGAACAGAAGTATCATACACTCTTTATTTGAAAAATAAGAAAAAAAATCCATCTCAAATCGCTAAATAACACTGATCAACAGAAAATGACTTTTCAGGTTTTGACGTTAGTTCTAGGGTAATTAGGGGCCTCAAAATATGCTCTTTTATATGTTCCATTTAGTCTGAAATACAAGCAAAAAACAAAAAACTTTGAATTGCTCGAAAAAAAATTAAAAACTGCATATTTTGAAGCCCCTAATTTTTTAAGGAAAAAGTATGAAAAATGATGAAAATGGCTATGGTACATTTTTGCTATTATTTCGATGAGAATGGGAATCACACCAAATAATTTGGCTTTTTTGTATTACTTGATGTTTCCGCTTTCATTTAAAACCTAACTCGTTAATTGATTTATGAAAAATGTGCATGTTTTTCAACATTAAATAAAACGCCATGAAATTCCGCGGAATTTTAAAACTTATAAAAATAAATTACATTCGAAAAGAAGTCGTGGGGTGTTGTAAATGCCATGAAGTGAAAATCATGTCAACCGGTTTATTGGTTTAGAAATTACAATCGAAAACGTGAAAAAAGTCAGAGAAGATCCGAAAAAGTGACACGGCCATTTTTCGCGAAAACGTGAACTAAGTTTTAAAAATGGTTTGCGGATTCGAAATCAGCGGTCCCTAATTACCCTAGAACTGATGTCAAAACCACAGAAGCCGACAAAAAGTCGAAATTTGTTGCCCTGTGTAATAGATTGCTTCAGAAAAATGGTTTACAATACTTTCAAATGTATTAAGAAAAACCCAGATTTGTTAAAAAAAAAATCGAAACTCCGCCACGAAAAATCATCAAACGGGTCGATAGAATTATCGCTTAGATGGTAGATCCTTTTAAGTTTTCGCGCATAATAATGACTGAAATAAATGAGGAATTTGGATTAAGTATTTCGAGTAGACTTGTAGGAAGACGATTCAACGATGCTGCACTGTTTGGACGCATCAGTAGGAAAAAGCCACCATTGACAAAAAAAATATCAAAGCGCGGCTTGGGTTTGCAAAGGCTCATGTGAATAAGGACCTCAGTTTTTAGAAGAGTGCTTTTGAGCGACGAAACGAAAGTTAGAATAGAATTGATAAGGGTATATTGCACTGAGACCAGGATTGGTCTATTGTGCCCCCTACAATTGTTAGAGTACATCCCCTAGACCTGCCGCCCTAATGAAACTTTGTAACTCGCGGGGGTTTAGGTGTTTGACGTACTCTTCTGCAAGCCGAAACTGGCCCAGGTAACGCAACCTGCTTTGAAAACCCGCATTACAGTGCAATATGATGTGTTCGGGAGACTCGCCTGCTGTTTCGCAGAGTCTACAGACGCTTACCTGTTCTATCCCGATTGTATGCATGTGTTTCCTCAATCTGCAGTGCCCAGTTAGAAGACCTGTCTAAGCTGGTTTCTCCTTAGTTTGAGGCATTCACACAAAGCCTGATAGCATACAGTTCAGCCTGGAATATGCTGGGTGTTTTCCCCATGGGCACATAGTGCTTGAGGCGAGGTCCAAACACCCCTGCCCTTGTTCCCTCGTGCGTTTTCGAGCCGTTTGTAAACCACTTAATTGTGTGTTGCTTAAAATGGATCTGGTGGTCTTCCTAGGCCCAGTCTAATTTACTGCTCATATAAACTCTAAAGTGTTTTTCGTAGTTATATGTTTGTTATTATATCCATCGGATACAAAACAAAGGGTTACTAGTGGATAGCACAAGTCTCTATGCTTAAGGATGTGATCCTCCCCTTCCAATTGCTACGTGTAATGGCGATATGTTAAGTATCACCTCCAATGCCGCCATGGGACAGGTTCTCATAGCTCCTGTAATGCACGTACACGCAAGTCGCTGGACCTTGTCGAGTCTTTTCCTCACTGTCGCGCGTGTGGCATATGTGAGTAGTAGTTATATCCCCAAGTTTTGCCTGCTAAGGATCTGCATACCATACTGCCTTTGTTGCTTTACTGATAACTGCCTCCGCTTATTCCAGAGTAACTTCGAGTCTAGTGTTACACCTAGGTACTTCACCTCTGGTTTATAAGATATGCTCTTCCCGAGCAAGCGTATTGTCCGCATGTTTGGCAGCTTTCTTTTCCATGTAAAAGGTATTATGGTGGTTTTGTCCGGGTTTATTCGCAGGTCTACTCGGGCACACCATTCTTGGGTTAACGAAACGAAAGTTAATCGCATTGAATCTGATGGAAAAACATTTGTTCATCGCCCAAAAGGTCAAGCATTCAACCCCAGATGTACAGCAAAACAGTAAAGCACGGAGGGGAGCCTTTTCCTAACCTCCACGTTCTGGGGCCATTGGCCGGAATTGATGGCAAGACGAATAAATATGCGTATTTAAACATACTCCAAAATAAGATGGAACCTTTGACTGTATCCCAATAAATTAGATCTTTATGCACGATAATGACCCAAAACATACTGCTAAGGTGATACAAAATTGGATATCGGTTGAAAAAAATAAGAAATTGAGCTGGCCCGCCCAAAGCCGCGATCTTAATCCAATTGAAAATCTTTGGAATGATGTTAAAGTCAATATCGGGCAGACAAAATTTAAAAACGCGGACGAACTTTGAGCCGGTATCCAACAAAAACCTTACCAACTACACTAAAATATTTTTAACAAAGCAAAATGTGAAAGAATTATTTCAGTTTTTAACATTTCTTATCCTGTAAATTCGAAATGTGTTTCTAATCTCACAAAACGACATCTGCTAGAACAAAATATTAAATAAAATGGACTTTACGAATTCTCAATGGTGTGCTATTTCTCTGTCCATAGCTGTATATTTAACAATATCTGGTAATTTTTTCGTTTTCCAATTCATTCATAACAGAGTGGCAACATTTCCCTGAGCGAAACCATCAGCTGATTGCGTTTACCGTAAACGTAAACGTAGAAACCCAAACGAAAATGATTTCTAAGTTTACGGTTAAGTTCTAAGTTTACGTTCTACGTCTTGGGTAACCAGTTGTACAGCTTTCGGGTATGGCAGTTCTTGTCAGCTGACACGTCAAACTAAGTTACGTCTCGGGTAACTGGCCCATAAGCAATCTACAGAAATGCTCAAAAATGTTATAAAACAATGCAGAAAAAGCCCAAATGTGCGGAACTGGAAATGGTGATCATCTTCTCGATATTGTTTACTCTCATTAATCTAATAAACTGTATTGAATTAAATAAAATTTAACCCGGAGCAAATCGAAGTGGTTGCATTTTTCACTAAGTTATTCATAGTATTCAAGTATCGATGGAACACCTTGTATATCAATATAAAGGTGTGAAAAGTTCCTAAATCGATTAAGAATTGGCATTTTTAAAAATTTGCACAATGGTTTGAAAAATCTGTTATTTTGACGCCAAACAAAATTTGTAGTTCGTTAAATTCACAAAAAGATGCTCTATATGCCCAACCATGATGCAATTATAAAGGTGACATATTCCTTGAGAGCTCGTTTTTTACACTGTCTTATAGAACGAGAACCAATGTTGTCTAGTACGCATTCAAAAGACGGGGCAATAACGACAAAGTAAATTAAAACTTTCAAATACAAACTAATAAACAGTGATTGCAGCAAAAGGTTAAGATTAGTTTATTGTTTTGTGCATTTTATTTAATTTTTTATATTATTTTTTATCTTGTTATTTAAAATTAGAGCTTGTTTACTCTCATTAATCTAATAAACTGTATTGAATTAAATAAAATTTAACCCGGAGCAAATCGAAGTGGTTGCATTTTTCACTAAGTTATTCATAGTATACAAGTATCGATGGAACACCTTGTATATCAATATAAAGGTGAGGAAAGTACCTAAATCGATTAAGAATTGGCATTTTTAAAAATTTGCACAATGGTTTGAAAAATCTGATTTTTTTTTTTTGGCAATTTAAATGACAGTGATACCAAGTTTCAAAGTCAATAAAACGATTAATGGAAAGCACCATAGTTATATGTATGGCCCAAGGCGAATTCATACAGGTGATAGCGTAAGGGCAGCAACAACATTTCAATTGTCAAAATCAGCCAATCAGAACAAAGCTTACTTTTTTCATTTTTAAACTGTTACAGTTTTACACAGGCATTTTAACAATCTAGACCATAGAAGGGCACGCTGCTACTCGCGAGTAGCAGCGACGCTTACTCGCGTATACGAATACAAAGCAGCGAAGTTCCGAGCGCAGCTTCAGTGTCGTGTCAGACTTCATGCAAGCAACTTCACGCTCGTTTGCGGCTCGCATACTGCGAATATTTACGTTTTTGTGTACACTGAGTATTCATGTAAATGAGAAAATGTTTAAGATTGAATGGGAAATACAAATTTTTTTTCTTTTCCTTTTTTTTAGTTCCTGTTATACCTGTCCGTTATTTGTCCGTCCGGCTTTGATATTTTTACGCTAGCAATATTTTTCAAGTTAAAATATTAGAGCTAAAAAAATGTACGCCTTAATTTTGTGCAGTATTTTTCACGCATACATTGCCAAAATGCGTGGTTGTGTTAGTGCCCATCACTGATCTAGACCTTTTCCACCACAAAAAAATCAAATCAGCTGATGCAACGAGGTCACCTGTATTAATTCGCCTTGGTATTGCCTATAGAAATGCATGGTGAAATTGATTCCCC
The DNA here is from genome assembly GCA_964056695.1 of Melieria picta. Taxonomy (NCBI): domain Eukaryota; kingdom Metazoa; phylum Arthropoda; class Insecta; order Diptera; family Ulidiidae; genus Melieria; species Melieria picta. The sequence continues at coordinate 94,347,061 of OZ057398.1, read as the reverse complement.
TTTTTTTTTAAGGAAAAATACAACATTCTTTTCATCGACGATTCTATAAGACAGAATGTCAACCAATTTTTTCAGTTTTCTGTCAATGAAGAACTCACCTTTATAATTTCATCATGTGCCCAACCTTCCTTTTTATCATGAGGGTTCGCTATACTGCATTTGTCCTGCTTCTGCTAATTTTGGTTTACGTTATGATAGTTTTCTTTTCTTTTTCGAGATTTTAAAATTAATTACTGAAACTAGTTTTTGGCCAGTTGTCACTGGAAAATCACACAGAGCTAGTAACATTGAATACTGCCACTCAACAGCTGATTTACTGTGTCACCGCGCCTCCATCCAATTTATGATGCCTTCCGGCATAATTCTTAAATACATACATCACATCTGAAGCACCACTAAACTTTCACAGTAATACCAAAGAAAATTGTTAATTAAATTGTAAGTACTTACATCTTGACTTCACACGACTTTTCATGATTACAAAATGGGCAATTGAATTGTTGGTCCAGTGGCTCAATATTCTTCCTTTTTGGCGGAGGTTTCCTCTTCGATTTACGCCTACCCATCTTTGCTTAGAGACACCAAACAATTATCGATTATAAAATCATCATTTATTACTGAGCACCATTGTTGCCAGCTTGGTGCGTTTCGCACTAAATTTAGAGCTTTTTGAAAATCAAAACCCAGAAAGCATTGAGTTTGGTGCTTGGTGGGTTTTTAGTGCTTTTCTTTTTTCTAAAAGACACCAAGACTAATTCTTGTTTTAAAAAATTTAAGTTTGTTGATATACAAAACTATATTTCATGTAACAGTACAACACTGGAATGTTGAGTTAAAAAATAGTTTGGATATACATGAAACCCATAGAAAACGTGATAGGAAAGTGGCAGGGGAAGCGATTTTTAGACCATTTTTTGCATTTCACATACACAATCTGTGTGAGCAAGGCACATTAATAAGGTAGTGGTGGCAACACGGCTGATTAAACTTTTTTCTTTTGATTCTCTTTTGATTTCTTCTGATTTTCTTTTGTATTTTCGCGAATGGGCATCATTGTCAAAAATTGGTAAAATTGTTTTTGTGTTGCTTGTGTTTTGATTTGATTTTGACAACGAGGATGCCCAAAAGCACTAACAAAATACATGGGAATCGTAGTGCCATCACCTTATTAATACACCTTGTGTGTGAGCTGTGAGAATTGCTCTAGATACAGGGAAGACTTTTCCAAGGAGTCAATGAAAACTAAAATAATGGCATTTTAAAGACATATTCATACATTTTTATTACATTTTTAAGCGGTACATTATCTACAGCGGTACATACGAATTATTCAGTTTAGTAAAAAATAATTTAAATTATTTGTCAACAAACTAAGTTCTGTTCAATTAAGTTCATAAACAGTTCATAAAACTAATGATTGTATCAATAATGGTAAAATCAGTAAACCGAATAAAAAAGTGATAATGAACGTTATGACAAAGGACGGGCAGTGGTGACCAGCGTTGCCACAAGAAAAACAAATTCATAACCAAAAACCAAATTAAAAATAACCAAAATGTAACAAAAATAACAAAAAAATTGTATTCGACATAAACAACTACTTTACTTTTACAAAATAACAATACTTTTACAAAAAGTAGTCGTAAAAAAGGTGTTGTTGATTCTTTTTAAAACATTTCGATTTAAACAATGCTGCTTACTTTTTTACGGGAAAAAGCAATGGCTATGAATTACCACTATCAATCATTGCCACTCCCAATAATATTGTGCTCGTTGATATTTAAGCTACATTTTGTATCAGTGTGCAATATTCTAAAAGATACATTTTGTATCAGTGTGCAATATTCTAATAAATAACCAAATGGGATCAAGAATCACCAAATAACCAAAACCCATTTTCAAAAATAAAAATAACCATTTTTGGTTAAAAATAACCAAAACGGCAACGCTGATGGACAGCAAGATACTACAGAGGGTCATGATGTTTAGATGGGTCATAAAGCGGTCCGGTGCTACAAATGCAATGAGGTAGGACACATCGCAGCCAAGTGTCCACACCCTCCGAATTTGTGCATCGGTGGCGCAAGTGGACGAGTCGACGTTGGGGGTACCGCCGCCATTAACCAAGGTCGTGCAAGTGTTAGGACGGAGCATTCCAGCATTTATACACACGGGTAGTGATGTATCGATGGTACAGGAATCAATGGTTTCCCCAAATGTACAACGTGAGTTTGTCTGGTGGCAGATCAGCTCATGCCATACTAATTGCTTATTGGACGCGACGTATTGTGTGTGGGCCAGTGACGGATTCAGGGGGTGGTTTTGGGGGTTGAAACCCCCCGAAATATTAGGGTCGACTTTAAAACTACATACAAATTAAAAGGCATATACATAAACACTTATGAATATTAAAGAAAATATTTTTCTGAATCCGTTCCTGGTGGGGGCGAAGCGACATTCATGATCGACTCCGAGGTGCTATCGTTGATACCCAGCAAAGCGGGTGAAGGTCATCCCGAGAAGCTGAAGACGTTATTATACTCGTACGGTGACTGTTTCTCCGAAGATTTGTCGTCCTTGGGCGATGTAATATGACGGAGATGGAGATTTCAGCCACTACCGTTAAGCCAATTCTGGGGAAGAGGTATCAAATCCCGTTCGCGCTACGACCTGTGTTGTCTTCGAGTGTGACTAACTTGTTGGAGCACGACATCATCCGCCTCAGCACGTCGCCGCATGCAGCTCCAGTGGTTTTGGTGAAGAAGTCCAACGGGGAAGACAGGATGTGTATAGATTTTTTTGCTATGAATGCGGTGACTATCAAGAAGCAGTTTCCCATGCCCAACGTAGAGTTGGGCATGGTCAGTTGCTCGGCCAGACTGGGTGGCAACCGTTACTTTACCAAACTGGATATGACAGCTGGATATTATCAGATCCCCATGAAAGAAGAAAACAAGCAGTACACGGCGTTCCTTATCCCTGATGGACTCTGCGAACATAACGTGATGCCATTTGGTTTGGTGAACGCGCCAATGGTATTCCAAGAGATGGTGTTGAAGATTAGTTATTAGGCCGCTGAAACTAAGGGACAAGATGGTGAGCTACGTGGACCAGGTCATCATAGCCACAGCCACTAAAGAAGACGATATTGAGGTATCGGTATCGAGGACGAATTTCTCGCAGCAGTTCGTGCTGGGGTTTAACACCAACCACAGTAACACAAGTGCGGCAGTTTCTTGGCCTTACCAGTTTCTTCCGTAGATTCATTCCGGACTACGGAACGATTTCGAAACCGCTCACCCAACTCCTCAAGAAGGGTAAAGTCTTCAAATGGACGACTATACTAGTATGTACAAGACAAAGCATTTAAGCGGCTTAAGAAAGCTCTTGGATGCGAACTAGTTCTGGCAATGTTCGACGCAACAAAGGGGCCTGAATCAGAAAGTAAGATTGCGTATGCATTAATATATAAAATTAAATAAATTTGAATTGTATCACTGTCCATTTGGAAGCCATAATATCAGGAGAGCTGCTATGGAGGAAAGAGGAAAGGAAATCGGAGTCGGAGTGAGAAAAATCATGATCAAATTGTGGCAGGAAGGAAAAACTTTTCGTGAAATAGGAAAAACTATCGGCAGAGCACACTCCTCAGTTCAAAGAGTTGTCAACAACTTTAAAAAGAGTGCAGTTTACGAATCACGCCCACGCTCTGGTCGCCCACCAGCTCTATCCGACCGCGAAAAACGAGCTGTCGTGCATCAAGTCAAGCAAAATCCAAGGATTACCGCCGCCAAAATTGCTGAAAATGTCAAGGAGCAATTTCATAAGACAGTAAGCAAAGACACAGTACGAAGAACTTTGAAGAAAGCTAATTACCACAGCCGTTTAGCACGAAGGAAGCCATTGGTGTCGCTTGTCAATCGACAGAAGCGTATTGCTTTTGCTAAAGAATATGCTTCCAAGCCCAAGGAGTTTTGGAACAAGGTGCTTTTCACTGATAAAAGCAAGTTTTGCATTTTCGGGATCAAAGGTCGACAGCTTGTGTGGAGAAAACCTGTCACAGCCCTTGATTTTCAAAATTTAAAACCTACTGTAAAGCATGGCGTAGGAGGCGTGTGGACGAGGAGTAGGCAACCTGGCATTTATAAAATCAACTATGGATCACAGAGTCTATCTGAACATTTTAAAAGAAAATTTGAAGCCAAGTGCTGAGAAATTGGAGCTAGAAAGCGATTACATGTTTCAGCAGGATAATGATCCAAAACACACTGCACACGATTCGAAGCTTTGGCTGCTGTATACCGTCTCGAAACAACTTAAAACACCGCCAAAATCGCCTGACTTGAATCTTATCGAGCACTTGTGGGATTTACTAGAACGCAGAATTCGCCAGCGGACAATAACTTCTAAGGAAATGCTCCAGAATGTGATGCTGGACGAATGGTCAAAAATTACCTTTGAAGAGACCTCAAAACTAGTTGAATCTATGCCAAAACGCTTACAGGAGGTTCTTAAATATAAAGGCTATCCAACCTCTTATTAGTTCACTTAATAATCTTAAATATTAAGACTGTTCCAATACCTGGTGCAATTTGTACGCAGACTTTTGCATATAGCAATTTTTGAAGTATTTTTGTTTTGTTGTTTTTCTTTACTTATGTACCTGTTTTTATATTTTGTAATAATTTCAACCAATGTACAAAACTTCGATACACAGATGAAATATAATTTGAAATTCATTATATTCGATCATAACTATTTTTGACCAGGGGAATGCTTTGAATTGTCTTTGTACGCAGACTTTTGCTGCCGAGTGTATGTATGTAGCGTACAAGGGATCATACATCGTCGCAAAAAGGCTCAACCATGATCAGTACCTGATCGAAGATCTACCGGACACATCAGTTACCCAGCGGCGTTACAGTAATGTCGTCAGCGTGGATCACCTCAAGCCTTGGTGCGCATGATGGCGACAGCGACAGGATCGCCTTGTGCGACCAGTGCGACCAAAAATACAAAAAAACAAATTCATGTTAATAACTCACACTTCTTAATGTGTGTATCAAATTTCGATTTTTAGGAACAATTACATAAACATCTATGCTTTTTGGATGGAAATTTTGTACCTTGCTTTTAATAATTGTTAGTTATCTGTGGTCTCGAAATACATTATAATCAGGGGCGTAGCCAAGGGGGGGTTTAGGGTGTCAGAACCCCCCATGGCCTATAATTATTAAAAATTTGTACTCACTATGCATGGTATGTACGTCCCTACATTAGCAGAAAGGTCTTTTCACCTTTAAACATTTGAAAGAATAACAAAAAATTTTGTTGGTGAAAACGATATGATTGTTTTAAATAGTCCCCTTCAGGCTCAGTAAAGCTATTTGCATGATCTAAAAGCATGTCCAATGAGTGTTTTAGATCGTCGGCTGGAATGTCCTTCAGGATGTCGGTGCAAGCCTTTTGGATGGCTTCTACGTCCTCAAAACGCCTTTGTTTAATCGGTAAATGCATTTTTTTGAAAAGGTGAAAGACGCACGATGCCGCAAAACGTGAAAACGAGGAGTGGTTGATGGTTAAAATTCAACTTTTAGTCAAAAATCAGTCACAAGTGTCTATCGATGAGATGGCGTCTTTCGATAGCCAAAAGTTCAGGTAAATGCGATACGGAAGCGCCTGGGACCACCCGTGTGGGTATGTGGTATACAAAATAACAAAAATAACAAATAAAGCATGACTAATATTTCCAAAAAAATTTATTTTATGTTATTGAAAACTACTGTCGAATATGTTCTGTAAGTCGAAATCATAACTACTTTGGATAAACACTCTGGCAGATATTGAACATGAATATTAAAAAGATCACCCGGGTGGGTATAAGGAAAGCGAAGGTTAAATCCAATTTCAAGTTGATTTTGGCTGATCTATGATGAACTACCGTAAAGTTTTGATGGAATCTGCGCTGATTGCGGGTTTTAGTCATCATTTATGTCCGACAATTGTTTTTAAATCGCGTGTACCACTCATGAACTCTGCCACGGGATAAGCGATCATCACCATAAACTTGGTTCATCAATTGAAATGTTTCGCTAAAAGTTCTACCAACTTTAAAGCAAAACTTAATACTCGCTTTTTGCAAATTAGCATCGAATTTTTGTACCAGTGACAAAAACATACTCTTCCTTCGAACCAAATTTCATGAAATTTTAATTGCACTAAGTCACATATGGGTGGCACCACCACAAAATGCCCTCTTTGAAAAGTGCAGTTTACTTTAAAAAGCATGTAAAGGGTTTTTTAATAGCCTTCGGATTTAATTTAAAAAACAAACACATAAAATTTATTTAATATTTAATTTTTGGGTCCGATTTTGGCATACTCTCTCCAACATATCGGTCGGTATCTCACGAATAAATTCTTCAATATTGGCTTCTAAGCGTCAACCGTTACGGGCTTGTCGCTATAGACATGAGCCTTAACATAGCCCCACAAAAAATTGTCTAAACGCGTTAAATCGCACGATCTAGGCGGCCAATTGACCGGCCCCAAACGTGAACAGTTTCACCGAACTCGCCTCTCCATTGGGCCATTGTTTCGCGTGCTGTGTGGCGGATACAGCTGCGATATTTTCCTCTGTCTGCACTCTACGTATGCGTGTTGGTGGTTTAATGTCCAATAATGTAAATTTGGTGCGAAATTTAGTCACACAATTCCGAATAGCCGCCTCAGAAGGTCGCACAAACTGACCATAAAATGGAAGAAGTGCACAATGCACTCTCTTAACCGAGCATGAATTTTGATAGTAAAATTCAATAATCTGCAAGCGTTTTTCGTTTGTAAGTCGATTCATGGTAAAATTATAGACCAAACTGAACATGTTTGACAGTAACATGTTACACGAAAACAGCTAAGCTGGCAAAAACAGTGTTGCCAAAAAAAAGTTGCTAAAAAATCACCCTTTAATATTAATTTTGGCAAACAAATTTTCAAAACCACCCCATGGCCAAGTTCTGGCTACGCCCCTCATTATAATTCTATACAAAATTCCTTGATGCAAGGAATGATATCTCTGTGATATTGTAAAAATTTGAAGAGCAATGGGGTAAAGCGTTTTTAAAAATACACTTTGATTTTATTTGTAACAGCACAGAGATTTAAAACAATGTACGAAAATTGAATTAAAGAGAAACTGTTATTTCACCTCTCTGACCGTTTTCAGCATTCGGCGATGGAAGCTAAGAAAAGCAGAGGAATGTTGCACTTCCAATGCCACATGGGAATTCCCTCATTGTCTCCCACCAAAGCTATTGTTCTTCAATAACCACCCCATTATATTCATAACAACAAATCGCTAACCGCAGACCATCAACTGGTTTATGTATTTCGTTTTCATAGCTTACTTTAAGCGCAACTACATAGTTTTCTGCACACACGCATACATATTACATATTGTAACGATAAGACAGTTTGTCGCTGTGCAAAGCAACCCTGTCGCTACGCGCCGTGCTATAATTCAATCTGGCAACGACGGCCGCGACAATGATGGCAACTTTTAGTCCAATCTGGCAATGATGGTCGCGATCATCATGGAAACCTTTAGTCCACTCCGGAATGTGCGAGAACGATCTGCGCGATGGCCGGACAGGTATAAAAGACAGCCGGGTGCGGCGCAGCGAGTCAGTCTGATTTTGACTAGTGAAGGTGCCACACGGAGTAATTGAGCGAATAATTAAGTGTAAAGACAGTAAAGTGTAAACCTGTGAAATAAAGTGATTGTTGGTTTATTTTATTGACTGCGGTTGAGGAACTAAGTGTGTTTTATTTTCAAATTACGCAATCCAGAGATACGTATTAGCCCACTAAAACTCATATTCGTAACATTTGGTGTCAGAAGTGGAATTGTGTTACTGAAAGTAAAAAAAAATAAAAATTAATTATAAAACGCAGACATGGTTAGACTGGAGCAACTGAAGGTGGACCAGCTGAAGAAGGAGCTGGCCGCTTGGAATTTGCCGACTGCTGGCGGAAAGGTGGAGTTGCAGCTGCGCTTGCGAGAGGCGTGTGAATCACGAGGCATTGATTGGACTGCGCACGAGTTCGGGACGCAGGAGCTAGACTCGTCGGCCAAAGTGGAGGAATCGCCTGCGGGTGCTGCGTCGATGCAAAGTACGGCTGCAGCGGCTGCGCCACCACAAGCATTGGACATGAGCCAGCTAATGGTTGCACTTAAAGGCATGTTCGAGACTTCCAACCGTGAAATGGCAGCCAAAATGGAAAATGAAAATCGCGAAATGTCGACGCAGATGGAAGCGAAGCTGGAAACTACGAATCTCGAAATTTCGGCAAAAGTCGAGACTGCAAATCGGGAAATGGCAGAGCGAATAGAAAACAAGCTTCAGGAAAATTCTGCGCGCTGGGAGCAGAAAGTGGAAGAAATCGCCAACCAGCTGAATGTGAAGGTGGAGCACCTGGGAACTCGAGTGGAACATTTGGATAAACGAGTCGACGACCTGGATGATTTCCTGAACAAACGTGTTGGCGATCTTGACGATTCCCTGAACAAACGAGTTGACAGTCTGGAAGATTCGATGAACAGAAAAATGGACGAGCGGCTTAGGGAGGTACAGCCGCGAGAATGGTTGCCGCCGGTTCCGGAAAGTGTTGCCACCCGAGCAGAAGTGCCTACTTATGATGGGACTACGCCGTTCGATACATTCAAGCTACAATTCGACCTGGCTGCTCTGGAAAATCAGTGGACCGATGTAAGGAAAGGTCGGAGATTGGCGCTGGCTCTAAAAGGTGCTGCGGCTGAGGTAATAAAATCAGTTCCAGAATGTTTAAGAAGTGAGTACGAGACCGTCATAAGGGCGTTGGCAGCGAAGTACAGCGACGAGCACAACAGAACGCTGTACTACTGTGAGCTGAAGAACCGCAGGCAAAGAGCCAACGAGGCGCTGCAGGCATATGCAGCAGACATTGAGCGGCTCGTACAGCTGTGCTACCCGTCCTTCGGCGCTGATGATCTCGAGAGGATGAAGATTGAGGCGTTTATTGAAGGTCTTCATGATCCGGAGACACGTCGCAGTGCGTTGATGATGGGTAAGCCGACATTTAGGGAGACGGTGACCAGCGCGATGACATACGAGGCGACATGGATTGGGAGCACTCGGTATGCACCTGCAAGGATACGCCAGATCCAGCCGGACAACGACATTGCGATCCAGGCAACAAGCTCTGAGCCACCGGGCAGGCCACGGGTGGTCTCCTCTAAAGTTGTTTGCTGGGTATGTGGCAAGCAGGGTCACATATCACGAGACTGCTGCCAACGAAAGAGGCGTTCCCGTTCTCGATCGCAATCGCCTGAAGCGAGGAATGCTGACAATCGAGGCTCAGCCAACAAGCGCAGGGCTGAGAACGAGGAGCCGTTAAACTAAAAAGGGTCAGCCCAAAGGGGCGTGAGCTGATCCCCACAACCTGCTGCCCCACCGTCCTTGTCTCGCAGTTGAAACGACAACCCAGCAGCTTGACGATTGAGGGAAAGATAGATGGAAAGTTGTTCGTGTTGACACTGGATACTGGAGCGTCATATTCGATCATAAAAAGGAAGCTTCTGAAGAACTGGGAACCACTGCATGGCATACAGCTGAGGACTGCGACTGGCGAGCGTGCGTTGGTGAGAGGGAAAGTAACAAAAACAATTGCTATCGGCACCAGCAGCCTGGAGCAGGAGTTCATCGTCGCGGATATAATGGACGACGTGATTATCGGCGTGGATTTCATGATTAGGCACGGTTTTACGCTGGACCTGAAAGAAAATGTGCTGAGGTATGCCAATGTTGAATTCCCCCTGCACACCGGCTATGAGCGAAGCGTGGCGGTAAGGAAAGTTGTCTCGTGTCAACTCCGGAGGATACCAGCGAATTCCGAGGCGGTTGTGTGGGCAAAGGTGGACGAGGACGATGGGACAAGTCGGCTGTGGGTCGTAGAAGCACCGAAACAAGGACACGACAACATCATCATCGGACGTACATTAGTGGAACCTAAGAATGGCAGAATACCAGTCAGAATACTGAACCCCCTGAATGCACCCAGATATGTCGGGAAAGATGAGGTAATTGGCGAGTGTAGGGAAGCCGTAGCAGTGGTCAATTGCGAGAGTAGCCCACCCGGAGGAAATAAGAAGAGCGGTTTTAACATGAACGTCATACCGCAGGAGAATCAGTGGAACAGCGAATTGACGGCGAATCAGAAACAGAAGGCGAGGTCACTCCTGCAGCACTATGGGTCAATATTTGCAGCAGAAGCAGGCGGAAGAACAGCCATAGTGAAGCACAACATCGACACCGGAAGTGCAAAACCGATTCGCCAACCACCAAGACGAGTTCCTCTGGCCAAGAGGGAAGAGGTCACAAATTTGATCGAAAACATGCGGAAAGAAAAGGTCATAGAGCCTTCCTCGGGCCCCTGGTGCTCGCCGGTCGTGCTAGTCAAGAAAAAGGATGGCAGTACCCGGTTTTGTGTGGACTATCGGAAGCTCAATGATGTGACCAAGAAGGACAGTTATCCACTACCGCGGATCGATGACACCCTGGACACGCTGTCAGGCACACAGTGGTTCTCCACGCTCGACTTACGCAGCGGCTATTGGCAGGTAGAGCTTGCAGACAAAGACAAGGAGAAAACGGCTTTCAGTGTTGGCGATGGTTTATGGCAGTTCACCGTCATGCCGTTTGGACTCTGCAACGCCCCAGCAACATTCGAGCGGCTAATGGAACGGGTGCTAAAAGGGCTGCATGGGCGGACGTGCCTGGTGTACCTCGACGACATAATCGTGATGGATAAAAGCTTCGACGACCACCTGGGAAAGCTGAAGGAGGTATTCGAGCGGATACAAAAAGCTGGGCTTAAACTCAACCCGAAGAAGTGCTCGCTGTTCCAAAAAGAGGTCAAGTATCTGGGTCATACGGTTTCCGCCCGCGGAGTACATACGGATGAAGGCAAAATCACGGCGGTGAAGGAGTGGCCCCGGCCACGCAATCTACACGAACTCCGCAGTTTCCTGGGCCTGTGCACATACTACCACCGATTTGTTCCGGGATTCGCGAACATAGCCAGCAGCTTGCACAAACTGACGAAAAAGAGCCAAGCTTTCGAGTGGAACGAAGAGCAGGAGCAGGCTTTTGCACGTCTGAAGGAAAAACTGTGCATTGCTCCAATTCTGGCCTTCCCCGTGCCTGGAGAGATGTTTGTGCTGGATACGGATGCGAGCGGGCATAGTATTGGCGGTGTGCTATCACAGATAATAGACGGCCAAGAACAAGTGATAGCATACTACAGTAGGATTCTGTCGAAACCGGAACGCAACTACTGTGTGACACGGAGAGAACTGCTGGCGGTATTGGACTGCGTAAAACACTTCCACAAATATCTGTATGGACAAAGGTTTCGCCTGCGCACAGATCATGCGGCATTGAGATGGCTCCTGAACTTTAAGGATCCTGAAGGCCAATTGGCGCGGTGGATCGAGCGACTGCAGAGCTACGACTACACGATAGAGCATCGGAAGGGCAGTAGCCATGGCAATGCCGATGCCTTGTCACGCCGTCCGTGCGAAGTCGAATGCAGGGCGTGCTCGCGAGCCGAAAGTAAAGAACAGATAGTGGACGTCCGGTTGGTGAGCGTTATGCCAGAGGAAGAGTGGTCTGCGGAGAGGCTACAAAAGGACCAGCGTGAGGATGCGGATCTTGCAAAAATCGTCGAAGGCAAAGAGCAAGGCGCACGTCCAGACTGGCAGGAGATGGCCGGTGAAAGCCCGATCGCCAAGGCTTACTGGACACAGTGGAAAAGTCTGCGGCTGAAGGAAGGATGCCTGTACCGCGAATGGGAGAGCGCGGATGGACGGACCAGCAACTCCCTAATGGTAGTGCCGAAATGCAGAATCAACGAGGTCATCCAGGCATACCATAACGACTCCAGTGGAGGGCACCTAGGCATCACCAAAACCGTCGCCAAAATAAAAAGACGATTCTACTGGGTAGGATGTCAGGAGTCTGTAGCCGAGTGGATTAAGAGCTGCGACCGATGTTCAGCAGCGAAAGGGCCAACAAGAAGATCTCGAGGCCGCATGCAGCAGTACAACGTGGGAGCGCCCTTCGAGCGGATTGCTATGGACGTCGCCGGCCCATTCCCAACTAGTACTCAAGGCAACAAATATGTGCTGGTGGTAATGGATTACTTCAGTAAATGGCCCGAAGTATACCCAATTCCTAACCAGGAGGCCACTACGATCTCGGAAAAGCTGGTAAACAACTGGGTAGCCAGGTTCGGAGTTCCGTTGGAGTTGCACTCGGATCAAGGCCGGAATTTCGAGTCTGCGGTATTCAAGGAAGTGTGTGAGCTGCTGGGGATAAAGAAAACGCGTACCACCCCTTTGCACCCACAGTCCGACGGCATGGTGGAACGCTTTAACCGGACACTGGAGGAATACCTGCGGAAAGTGGTAGGCAGGAATCAAAAGGATTGGGACACGCATATCCCCTTGTTCCTAATGGCGTATAGGTCAGCCCCGCACGACACGACATCACTCACTCCAGCCCGAGCAGTATTCGGCACAGAATTGCGGTTACCCGCTGACTTGAAGTTCGGGGTAGTCAACACGACGGGAGGCGCTAAGACGGACTACGTGGCCAATAAGCGGGCGGAACTGGAGGAGATTCACCAGTTTATAAGGAGCCGCACCAAACTGGTCAGCGATAAGGCGAAAGCCAGATATGATCTACGGGCCAACTCAGCAGGGTTCCAAGAAGGCGATCTGGTAATGCTCTACAACCCGCAGCGGAGGAAAGGTTTGTCTCCGAAACTTCAAGCGTCATGGGAAGGACCTTACGAAGTCGTGACTAGGATAAACGACGTGGTATACAGGATTCAACGTTGCAGCAATAAAGGCGCTAAGCTGAAGGTAGTCCATTTGCAGCGCCTGGCGCCTTATCACAGCGGAACCTCGGCACTTGTTCGGGACGAACAAGTCTAAGTGGTGGGCAGTGTAACGATAAGACAGTTTGTCGCTCTGCAAAGCAACCCTGTCGCTACGCGCCGTGCTATAATTCAATCTGGCAACGACGGCCGCGACAATGATGGCAACTTTTAGTCCAATCTGGCAATGATGGTCGCGATCATCATGGAAACCTTTAGTCCACTCCGGAATGTGCGAGAACGATCTGCGCGATGGCCGGACAGGTATAAAAGACAGCCGGGTGCGGCGCAGCGAGTCAGTCTGATTTTGACTAGTGAAGGTGCCACACGGAGTAATTGAGCGAATAATTAAGTGTAAAGACAGTAAAGTGTAAACCTGTGAAATAAAGTGATTGTTGGTTTATTTTATTGACTGCGGTTGAGGAACTAAGTGTGTTTTATTTTCAAATTACGCAATCCAGAGATACGTATTAGCCCACTAAAACTCATATTCGTAACAATATGTAAATATGGGTGCTCCATGCGTCAACTATAGGCTGGCTGACGTGCTGCGTGCATCTGCAATAAATGCGGGTACTAACACATCCATACCTATGTGTGTATGCCTCTATGTACAAACCCAGCAAACCAAACGATATCGAAACGATATAGAAATGATATCGTTAAAGCGAGAATTTTTCTCGTTTTCGAGTATTGCTAAGGTGTCTAAAATGATATCGACAACGAGAAAAATGACACTATTGTAACGATGCACACTGGGGTAATTCATGCCGATTTTGGCGATTAATTCACCCGGACTATTTAGAGATGAAAAAAGTATTAGGTTTAGTTAATTATACATAAAGAAGAAAAAAATAAATGTATTTGAACATACTTTAGTGGATTTTTTTTATTTATGACGAAAAATGCAAAATTGTTACAAAAGGGTATTATACAGAATTCCTCGCTTATTTATTAATTACTATCGGAATCATCATCGTATTCACCCACGCTTTTACCTTCGCATCCATCGTTATCAGCATCACCATCAATGTTCATATCATCGCGTTCTTCTTCCACAATTATCAACAAATCCAATGCTTCCCTTGGCATGCGCGTAACTGCTTTATGCGGCAATTTCGTTTCTGTCGATATAATGGGATCAGAACTTATAAGCAGTCTATTTAGAACGTCTTTGTTGGTTTTTCCTCGGCTACTTCTTCGAGAAAAATATTCCCTGAAAGTCTTAAAATCTTTATTTCTCGCTTCCTGCGCTTCTTCAGATAATTCACCGATTGGCAAGAAGGCGTGAGCTATGACCTCTGGTCCATAAATTAAATATTTATGAACAGTTGTAGGCATGTTATACCAGGGGTAGTACTCAACGAAAGATTTGGCAAAATTTAAGGCAATGAGTTGGTCATTATGTAATAAAGACTTTGACGAGTATACCAAATAACATTGGATTTCGTTCCTACATGAAAACAATCACCTTTTTTAATATCTTGAAAAAGTAGTAATTTGCAGTTACCCTTTACCGAATTAGTTTAATGCACATCACTGCGGTTATTTCAATCGATTACACATAATACAAACAATAACAATGCCCAATACTGCAACTTCTGATAAATAAGGTCAGTTGACCTAGTTTTGCACACACCCTACAACAAAGACAAATGAAATAATCTAAGATATCGAAATTTTATTTGGTTCTGCATCATTTGAGATGATTTTGTATTGTGTTTCATAAATATCTTAAAAACCAAAAATACTTACGTGTCGCGATATCCCGCCTTATATGTCGCCTAATATGCTGGCTAATATAAATCTAATATGCCGGCCCCCTGTAATGTAGGGTAAAAAGCATAAAGCAATACTAAAAACCATACATTGAACAACAACAAAACTAACATAAAACATTTCGCTTGTTGCTTTTCTCATATTTTTTGCATTTACATTTATTTCTTGTCTTCCCTTTCACGGACCGCGTGCATATTTTGCCACGACTTCACATACAAAAATCGAAATGCTGTAAAAGTGCGCAACAATAGCGCAACTTTTTTTTTCATAAAAAGTTGCTAGAATATCCACAGATTACGATTATGACAATATTTTAGGTGAACATCACTGAACAAACAACTATATGTCTATGGGTCAAAATAAGGCAATTTTTAAGCTTTTTTTTTTTAAAAATAACAAAAATATTTACGAACACTTAAAAAAAAACAAAATTAGTATTTTAATACTTAAATACCTGAACAAGAAGCCTCCATCATCACTTTTATGCTACTTTAAAAACTTGTAAAACAAATTTAATTTAAATAATTGAAAAATTCACGTTTCACGCTGTGCGCACTCCAAATGAAAAGAAATGTCAACTTTTAGAGTGCTTTGCGGGAAAACGGTAAACTATTTTGCAACAACTCTTTCACGTAGTGATGCAGAATTTTATCCACTTTAACCCGGTACCAAAAACATATAGGTATCTTTATTTTTCATTTTTGAATTAATCGCCACTTTACTTATATATTACCCCAGTGTGCGGCGTTTCCCAAGCAAAAATTTCAGTTTGTTAGATTCAGGAACCAAACTTCTTTGTAAAATCATACTTATTAATTTTTTCACAAGGGTACGCTGTATTGCACTTAAGCCGAAAATGAAAACATCTTCATTTCACATATTAATAAATAACTAAATAATTGTATTTGATAATACATGTATATACCTAAAGGAATATATGTATGTAAAATGTAAGAAAATGGCAACCTTGGGCAAATCGTTCATTTAAAATTTCGAACTAGTTCGATCGATTAATTCAATGACCTAGTTCATTCAACGAACTAGTTCATGAACTTCTCAATTCTGATGAGCAAAAAAACAAAACAAATGTTGATAGTTGTCCCAATGATCCGTGTGACATACTAGAAAGATTTCTTCAGATTAGTGGCAACCGTGACCCAAGTAGCAGTTCATCCCAGGAGGATCACTTTAGGTTTCATCAGAGCTTAAGTGATAGGAAAGTGGCAGGAGAAATTTCCAATACACACACAAAATGCACCAAAACTCTTACATAACAGCTGATATCATGATACAAAAATAGAAGTTAGAGCCGATGCTTCTTCTCAGCCGCCATATTACGCATCTGACACTAAAGGTCTTTTTGACGTTCTTCTTTGAAAATGTGCTACCGTACTGTTGTTAGAAAATCCCTTGAACATTTCTTTAATACTGCAATATATTATCTGCTGTTGAATGTGCATTAACATTTTTAAACTTTCGCCCGAAATGTATTAGTCACAGTGAAATGTCTATTCCGTGTTTATTTTAAAAAAGATCTTAAAATTCCAAGAACCTTAAATATTTCTAATTTAATATTACATCGAAGTGGCATCACGGCTCAAGCTTTTGACAAATACGAAAAACTTCAATAAGCACGTTTAGTGTCAACACAATTGACAATCTACCTTCTATTATTGTATCATGGCTGATGTGCGACGGCTCGAAGCTGGAAAATAAGGTTGGGTGTGGTGTCTTCTCTGAGGAACTAGGCATTAGGGTAACAGCCCGCCTGCCCGACCACTGTAGCGTCTTTCAGGCGGCAACTATGATGATGTCAGCTGAGCGGTTACGTGAGCTTAGTTTCGCTTCCTCCTGTACATACATTTTTTCCGATAGCTAGGCGGCGATCAAGGCACTTGCGGATGCTTACACCACCTCAAAACTAGTCGCCCGGTGCTCAACCGCTCTCAACAGCATTTCGGGGCGTAAGGAGGTTCACTTACAATGGGTCCCTGGTCACAGGGGCATCACCGGCAATTGCGAGGCAGATGAGCTGGCCAGAAATGGCACCACGCAGCCGGACGTAATTGAATCCATAGGTGCACCGTTAGCGTCGATCAAATTAAGCATCAAGCAGGCTTATCTACGCCTGTCGTCGACGAAAAATAGCTAGTAAAAGCTTAAAAACATTTGTATAGCTAAAATAATCGCTAAATAAATTTTTGTTGAAAATACGTGCATTAATCGTTGCATAAATAAATGTTACTTAGTAATACGAACACATTTTTACTAAACAAATATAGATTTTTTTGAACACAGGGGTAGAAATAAGTTTTTAAACTTATGGTATTTAACATAAAATCACATTTTGAGATCAATATAGAGTACATTTGAAGAGTTTACAAAATTTTGTCCAAACAATTTATATTTAATATAAAACATTATTTAATATAAAATCACATGTCCAAAACCACAAACCACTGTAACAGCCCTATTCTGGCAAACCTAACAAAACTCACCATGCTGACAATTGAATAGAGTCTATCAATTGTTAGATTTTCGTATTCTCATAATTTTTTAAAAGCTCTGAATCTAACACTATTCAGAGAAGTTGTCACGTACGTAGGAGGAGCTAACAAGCGCAAAAACAGTTGCAAAGAGACGATTGAAATTACAAATTTCTTAACATTTCAGCAAATTTCGTATTCTGCAAATCGAAGAGCAGCTATTATTAGCGTGTGCGGTCGCTCTGGCTAAAAAAAATTAAGAGAAGAGAGCTCCTGAGGCCTTTGCACGCCGAAAGCGACCCTTTTGCTATTCAGGAAAGCATTTTTTTTTTAAATTTTCGTTTTTCAAAATCGCTCTTGCCGGGAATAAATTTTGGACAATACACGGCTGTTTTTCCCAGCTTGCAGCTCGGGATTGTCCCTCAACAATCAAATCTGCTCCTGCGTAGTTCGCTCAAACCTTGAGACATAATAAATATTTAATAATCAAATCAGTCGAATTCGTAAAGAATCCTTACTTCCTAGTGGACATTTTATTCGAATTTATTTCCAAATGTTCAAATTTCTCAGCTTCTTCTTTTCCATGTCTTTGCCATTCACAGTGAAACAAAACAAACATAACTTTTCAACTCGCTGTGGTGAAATTTTACAGCTTCCTGCTTGTCAGATTTGAGTAAGAATAGGCGAACAAAAATTGCAGATCAAAAATCTAACAAGCGCTGAATAGAAACTCATTTGTCAGACTTTCGCCAGAATAGGCCTGTAAATTTCAAACTTAACTTCAGTTAACGTTATGAATTGCTGGAAATGGACGTCCTTTTCGATAACGCCAAAACTATCGACAGTGATGATCACACCTCTCGACTCACTAAGAGACTTATCAAGTCGGACAAAAAGACTGGCGAATCAGAAAAATTTTATTTTTCCGCTCATTCAGAAAAAATTATTTGTAATTAATTTTTAATTTTTCAGATGACTCAGAAAAATTTTGTTATTGCAGATCATGCAGAATATATGCAAGAAAAACTATAGCTAAAAACATCCCGAAAAGCGAAATACTTGCTAGTGCATATTATTATTAGCGGGGGAAAGTGCACTGGGACCTAAGAGATCTATTGTGCCTCGCTAGTGCATACACAACGTGCAGTTTAAAAGCGCTTTACTTGCATAATCTAACAGCACCTTTACTTGAAATATTGGGACAATCAACTAGGTCTGGAACATTTCAAGGCGATTATCGTGTCATATAGTAGGAATAGATTCGAGGAATATATGTTTATCAAAGAATAACCTGAGAATCATTACAGGTATCATGACAGGGCATTGTAGGTTGAATTATCACCGAACTAGGAAAGCGGATATTGCAGGTTCTGTTCGCAGGAAAATGAAACTGCAATGCACATACTAGAAGAATGCCCTGTTCTTATGCATGATCGTAAGAAGCACCTAGGGGAATACCTCCAGGGGAATATTCCACGATTTTTCGTTTCCACCGTTGACAGATTAATATGAGTTTACAACAGTCAACACAGTTACGCGTGGGCGGACGTGCCTTTTAGTGCTCCCAGTTTTTTAATGTTTTTGTCCGTCTCGCGCGTGTATTAATGTTCGTCCGCCTGTTGTGTTTGTCTTTTTACCCGGTGTCTGCTACCCCGCGTGTGCCAACAAATAAATTTGCGCGAACTAATTGTGAAATAAATATAAAATGAAATACGAAACGCAACGAAAATCACCAATGCCGTTAACTCGTTCTCGCCGTCCGCCGCATTGACCTCTGCTCGCGTTGTTGTTTGTGGTTCATTTTCCGTGTCTCCCTTCTCCGTCCGTATTCAGTGGCGCTACATGCGGTCCTGTTCGACATTGAGAAATTTACTGTTCTGTGGTAAAAGCATAACATTTACCACAGAACATCATCAATTTCTTAGTGCGTCAGATCGCATTCCCGGCTACTTTCCTTGTTCTTACGCCTATCCAGACCATGGTTGTGGACAAATTCCGCATAGCCTTCTGTAACGTGCGCGGGCTTAGGGCAAACTTTTTCGCAGTATACGCGTACGTTAAGTTCCATAAACCCCATATAATGGCACTAAGTGAGACCCAGGTGTGTGAGGATGCAGATCCACTGGATTTTCACATCCCCGGGTACCACTTACTGCCATTATTCTCTCCTCACAGGGGTCTTGCTCTTTATGTGTGCCAGCAGCAAGTATACACGACGGATGCCGAATTTAGCTCCATGTGGGTTAAATTCAATATCCAGTCGCACATTCTGCACTTCTGCTTTCTGTACAGAAGCCTGCATTCAGGGAGAGATTTTACATATACCAAGTTTGATCTTCTCTGTGATTATATTTCCCATATTCTGGAATCGTATCCGAATAGTCAAATTGTAGCCGCTGGTGATTTCAATATTCATAATTCCAATTGGCTACGCCATTCCAGCCACACAACTCCTGAAGGCTTATATGTCGAGCTCTTTATCGAGTCTAACAACTTGACTCAAATAGTTCATGAACCAACGCATATCCCCTGCGTTGCGGGGCAAGCTCTGAATACTCTAGACCTATATCTCACTTCACATCATGAAAAATATGATGTTGAAATGCACGCACCTCTTGGAAACTCGGACCATTGTACCATGTTGGCGTCTTTCTCATACTCTTCTATCCGCAATGCTTCGCCCTTAGCCCCGAAGCGCCTAGTGTGGATGTATGATAAAGCTAACTGGAGTGACTTTGTGAATTTTTCACCCACTTCAATTGGAAATTGTGTTTTCTTGATTGAAACATAAATGCCGCAGCCAAAATGGTTGAAGAAATTATATTATTGGGAATGCAGTCCTTCATCCCTAATAAGCAAATTTGCATTAAGCCTAAGGACAATCTCTGGTTTAATGAGACATGCAGAATTGCTGTCAGGTCTAAAGAGGAAGCTTTCAGAGCATGGCAGGCAAATATAAATGCCGCCACTGAAACAGCTGCATAAGCAGGCTAGAAATTGATGCGATACCATCCTAAGGCGCCAAAAGTTTCTGCACGAAGAGCGCCAAAGGAAAAAAGTTCTTCAATGCCAGCGTGGTAGTAAGAACTTTTGGTGATTCGTTAAGAAGGTGAAGAACCAAACATCGTCTTCAATTCCAACTCTTCTTAACAATGATTAAATCATCACTCACTCAGTTGATAAAGCTAATTTGTTGGCTAAAATTTTCGCAGAAAATTCCTCTCTGCCCCCAGCGATCAACCACTACCCGTAGTCGAAAACGTCTCTTGCACTATGCCAGAAATTCATTTTCGGACACGGGTAGTTAAGAGCGCTTGCCAATCTCGATGTAAATAAAAAGGCTTCAGGGCTGGACGGCATTCCATCCCTTGTTTTGAAAAAGTGCGCTACCTCACTGGCTGGTACATTACGCAAACTTTTCAACATGTCATACACCACAGGTGTTTTTCTGACATGTGGAAGGTAGCAAATGTTCAACCAGTTCCTAAAAAAGGCAAGACTACTGACCCTGCAAACTACCGATAGCAATCTGTTCGGTGCTTTCCAAAGCAATGGAAATCATTGTAAACTTCAACCTTGTGAAATATCTGGAGCACAATAGACTGCTAAGTGACCGCCAATACAGCTTTCGAAGACAGCGATCGACGGGAGACCTTATGACGGTCCCCACCGAGAAATGGAACCATAGCATTCTAAACCTCGGTGAAAGCAAGGTTGTTGCATTGGATATTTCCAAGGCCTTTGACCGGGTGTGGTATAAGAAATTCGTTTCACTCGTGTCAAAATTGATTGCCTATGGCGTCGGTAGTACCTACTCTCGTTGGATTACGAGCTTCCTCTATGATCGCTCTATTCGTGTTGTAATAGACGGCATAGCCTCGGAAAAGCATTCCCTTAGCGCGGGAGTACCGCAGGGTTCGGTCCTTTCTCCAACCCTTTTCCTTATCTTCATCAACGACCTATTGTCGTCGACGAAGAATCCCATCTACTCGTTTGCGGATGACAGCACCATTTGTCATTCTTACTCCTTCACAAAGCGCCCCAGCTCTGTGGAGATTGAGTGAGAACGGCGCCGTATGAATGACACACTTAATAGCGACCTACAAACAATCTCCAAGTGGGGTCAATCAAATCCCAACACATCCCTGGTTATGGGTGGTGTGAGTATTGTGGAATCGACAGCTCTTGATGTTCTGGGCATGTCCAGATCGATCTTCGTTGGAACGATCATATTTTTGGCGTGTCGAAAGAAGCAGCCAAGTGCCTCGGCTTCCTAAAGCGGTGCAAAAAATACTTCACTCCGTCTGATCACCGCATTATTTATCCCACCTAAAATGGAGTTTAACTCGCACCTATGGGCGGGGGTTTGAAAAACGCATTTGTAGCTCCTGGACCGGAGCAAAACCGTGCGATCAAGCTTATAGGGGACAGTAGGGCATCCAGCTCTATTGACTCCCTGGAGCATCGTCGAAGCGTGGCATGTGTGGTGTTATTTTACCGATACTTTTCCGTTAATTGCTCATTGGAGATGAGCAGCTTGCTGCCATCACTCCGGGTATTCCCCCGGGCAACCCGTTTGAACACTGCCGCCTATGCATTCCACGTTGAAACAATGTTCCAGCGCACTACGCACTACAGAGAAAGTTCGTTTCTGGCCCGTACAGCGCGGTTGAGGAATGGTCTCCCTGCGGACATTTTCCCCAGCACTTATGATCTCGATGGGTTCAAGTCAAGAGTCCATAACCACTACTCTCAAAACCCTATCTCCTAACCTTTATATCCTTCCTGAACCAACGCAATGCCTCGCATTCATTGGGGTCATCCCCTGCGCGTTGTTCGAGTAAAAAAAAAAATCACTTTTTGTTCTTCGACAACATAACCTATTAATTAAACTATCAAAATTTATCGAAATTAACTAATAATAAGCTACTTAAAATAAAAGCACAAAAATGTCCAACGACTGATTTTGACTTTATTTTCATTTAACTCACACAGAGAAAGAATTTGATAAAGTTATAAATTTTAACGCTTCCTGTGCATGTGGAGACGATTCTTGCGCTTCCAGGCGGCACGACGAGAACCACCAACAGTTTGTGAATAACGATAGCCCTTTCCAATTCCACGAGAGCTTTTCCCGGCAGACGTCAGACCGCGCAGTTCACGGTGCTTATGAACATGTTTGCAAAGCCAATTTATTTTGGGGTCACGTCGAATGGCATTGTGATGAATATCAACAAGGATTACTTCAAAATATTTGTATGAGGCATCTTGAGCGACCCAATATGAGTTTAAAACTCGCAAACCTCCTAATCGGCGTCCAACACGTTCCTGAAATTTGTATTTTATATTAAATAGCAACATAAAACGTGGGCATAACAAGAACATAAATTTTAAAGTATTTCCATCAGACATCTAAGGAAGAAAAAAATGTCAACATAATTTATTCCAGTGGTTTGTGGTTTCATCATTTGCTTATGCTACATTCAAAATTTGTTTATAACTTTTTTGACTACCGTTTGGTCCTGCTCTATCTCTAGGTTCCCCTAATGAATTGAATGAGTTATAAGAGCATTGAGAACTTTTTGCAGATAAAAGCAAACATTAAATTACCTACATCATCCATACAATGTCATAAATATGAAAAGCTGGCTCTGTTGAAGAAACTTCAATCTTTTTGCAGTTTTCCAGTTCTAACTTCGTTTGTGACGCTCATGTTAAACTGAACTGTCCCCTTTATTTTAATTGGTCTATTTCCCTGGGCTCTTTACCCTTATCATATGCCGATATTAAAAATAGCATAAAAACAGTACAATAAACCAGTCTGCTGTAGACTTCCGATTTAGACGTGCCCTTCGATAGTGGGAATGGGGGTGGATATTGGACGGGGGCATGGCACAACCTATAGTGTGGAATAGCTTCGGAATTATAAGTCGGGCAACATTGCAATATTGTAAACCGTTGTCCCATAGATGTGTCATGGTAAAATTTGGGGGCGTAAGAAATTTTTTGTGACTCAAATTTTTCGCGTAACTTTGGAACTGTAAGTCGCACAATAATGAAACTGGGTTGTAGCCTTCGACTGAAAGTTCGACGGGAGTTTTGAAATTTGGAGTCTAAAGGAGAAAAACATGAGTTAGTGTTGTATGAAAACTTGATTTATTGATCCCATTGACATTAACATTGCATGCTTAGCCGCGGGACTCTGCTAGTATTAAATAAATAATAAATGTTTCTATTTTTAGGCTGCCATCAGCAGAAAATGAAATACTTGATTAAAAATATTTGTTTTCAAAAACGATAAACGCTTATATGGACTTAAGAAGAGCAAGTTCGGGTAATGTGACAGTAGCTTATTTAACTCTAATTCCCAGAATTTTAAAAGTAACGTAAACCCAGAAGTGAGACTGTCAGGCTCATATGAGCTAAACCACTGAAAAATTCAATTTATTTTACTTTCCCAAATCCAGTTACTACTTAAAGACGAGTTTATTTAAGTTCTATATTTTTAGTAAAGAACTTGTGCATCCCCACTCCCACTATCGAAGGGCACGTTCAAAATCACCTTCGTCACCATATTCCGACAATAATGGATGAAGGGGGTTTGCTTATAACTCATTATTAGTACATATTACATACTTAATGTTACACATCATTCGAAAGAGGAAGATACCTTTCATATGACACCTATATCGTTAGAATCGGTTAATTTTTTGAGAAATTCGGATATATAACTTGGACTTTGGGGGGCGGACTACGCCTTCTGAGAATGTTTCCGCGGCAAAATTTTAAGTTTGTTACATTAACAAAATACCTCCTCTTTCCGTTAAAAAAGTTTTTTAAGAGGGCGTGGTATTCTGCACTTGTTCCCTGTAGTTAATACACAATTACTTTTTGCGTGCCGCTACACCGTTCAGAAATGGAACTATTTGATTTAACCTAACGAACTCTTTGGGGATCAAGACTTTTAGTCCTTGTGATTGACGTCATATACATACCTCAGCAATGGATTGCAAGCCCCGGTAGGGTTTCAGTTCATTTACACCATGGCTTTTTGGTTTGCCGTATGTGCATCCTTTTGGTACCGGACGCTTGCGTCCTCCGCGGCGTACACGAATCCTATAGATAACGTAGCCTTGCTTAGCGCGGTATCCAAGCCGACGAGCTTTGTCTGGACGGGTAGGCCTCGGAGACCGATGTAGTTTTGTCAATTGGCGGTACTGCCAGACACGTATACGAAGCAAATATCGCATAACATCACTCTGCTTCTTTCTGTACAATTCCTGCATATAACGATACGCACCCATCTTTAAAGGCCGGTGATAGACCTAGTAACAAACGTAACCAAATGTTATTTGTTATAAAATAACTGTCACATCATCGGTCTATCCACCAATATAGTGAAATAACATCCGATATGTCCATTTCTACAAAACAAGCCACAGTCAGTGTATTTGAATTGGGAATGATACAATATCTTTCTAATAGTTTAATCAGACAGACCAAGTCCACACAATTAAGCTTTGAGCTTCAGAGTGGTGCATAGCAAAATTTCCTCATGTAGAACACTCATTTGAAATGAATCACTCATCATGAAAGTCGGCCCACAATTACCTGTTTGCAGCCTAAAAAAATATAATATGAAGGATTATTATTTAAAGAGGTTTAATATTAAGCGATTTTAGTGGATTAAAATAAAGGCAAACAACCACTTCTCACCAAGTCGAGGAACCAAAAGACAGGAATCAGGTGAAGTTGGCTGCGAAGAAACAAATATCGATATTATCATTTATTATCGGGACTTCTTAACATTCTTATCGACATGCGTTTCACGCACGCTTGCCAACTTTTCATTTTCAACAAGCTCTAAAAACAGCGTTTTACCACTCAGAAAGCACTGATGTGCAAAAAACAAGCAAATGGTGCTAATTGTCCTAAAGCGGCCTTTACACGGTCGTTCATGTTTGCAAACATGTGCGGCGAGACGAGAAGAATGAGCGTGTAAACGCAAGAAATTCGTGTCGTCCAACATGTTTGTAGGTTTTTAAAATTTTTTGATTTCTCAGTCGGCGTGACGCGCATGTGCGACCGTGTAAACAGCTGTGTGATGCACATAGTGCATTTTGTCGTTCTATCGGTAGACACTGAGCAGTGAGGATGGCGTCGCAAAAAAATGAAGTGTTTTGGAAGGAGTTCTTTGAAGTGAACAGACAACATCCCGAACTGTGGAAAGTAAAAAGTGAAGAATATAAAAATAAAAATTAAAGAAACGCAGCATATGAGGTGCTTTTATGCAAATTTAAAGAAATTTATGCGAATGCGTGTGCCATGTTCTTCCGTCGACGACTGAAGTGTGCGTACATGTTTGATCGTGTAAACGCTAGCAATTATTTCCCCCCTCGCACATGTTTGCAAACATGAAAGACCGTGTAATGGCTGCTTAATGTTCCGTATAACATACTAGGAAATCTATTGCAGATCAGTGGCAACCGTGACCTCAGTAGCAATTCCACCAAGGAGGATCACTTCGGTTGTCATGTAATATCCAAACAATGATTTTCTAGCCCAACATTAGAGTGTTATATAGTTGTTAAATGAAATATAGTGTTGTGTAACACTGCAGTTAAAAAAAAACCTTAATTTTTATAAGGAAGAATTAGTCTTGGTGTGTTTTAAATAAAATAAAAGCACTAAATAACAAACCAAGCCCCAAAACTTAATATTTTCCGCGTTTTGATTTTCAAAAAGCACGAAATTTAGTGCGAAACGCACCAAGTTGACAACAGTGGTTTCACGTATACAGGCGTTACATCGTCAATCATTTTTCGTCAATCATAATCATGGGATGGTGATAATAGGTCTGTTTGTACGCAAAATTTGTACGAATTTGTACAATTTTATACTGGATGCCGTTTGTAAACGCCAAATCTCTTGCAACGAGAGAGAAACTGAGAGCGCATAGTGAAATATCATTTCGTGAGAACTTGCAAGTTTTTACTGGATAAATTTTGTCAGTAACTTTAGAGGCAAATGGAACCAACAAAGAAATTGTGCATTTTTGAGACTGCTGACCCAGACCCGTTTTACTTTGCTTTACCTGCTGCAGCTGAAAGGGAAGAATTGCGGATTGATCCCAGGAACGTTTTTCCTTTTGCCTTAAATGTCTGATTAACTTAAGCTATAGGCGCATAATCATAGTCAAGCATAAAAGCCGCCTTTAGTTAGCAAAAGACTAAAAAGATAAAGTCGACTTAAATTTTTCAGTTACCATAGTCAGTTTAGAACGTGCTTCTACGTAGCAGCGACTTTTTGAATCAGCAAACGAAAGCAACGGCTACTCTACAAAACCTAGCGATTCGGAGTTACAAATGAGAATTTATTTTCGGAATTATGCCCATACCGATTTATGTTGTAATAAATTATTTTGGAATATTTGTTTTCCTGAACACTAATTACCAGTTAAAAATGGACGGCTACGATCGGCTACTTGTGAAAAACAGACGGCAGCCCAAAAAAATCGACTGCACAATTTTACGAGGATTAATCTGCCCATCTCTGACATAAACAAAACAAAGAAACAGCTGATTGATGTGAAAATTATTGCCTACTTTACGGGGTAAAGAAAACAATTGTATTCTAATGCTGCTTGTATCTTGAATGTTAAAAACATCAATTACAAACTGAGCAGCAACTTTATCGAGCCGGTAACGACTATAGAAGTCCTCGTCATCGAACTCGAAGGGATCGATCCGGTGTTTATATCTATACTTTTCGCCGTCTCAGCACAATGTCGTCGTTCATAATATTGAAATCTCTTTCAATTTCCTCGAAATCAAACATTTAAAATTTTTTTTCGATTGTTTTTTTGAATTTAGAGTATTTTAAAAAAGTTACATTTCTGCTCAGTTTGACTCATTGCTAACTGGTTTAGGAACAGCTTTTGCTTGTTTTAAAGTTAGAGTATACTTTAAGCGTTAAAGTATGCTCTATTATTATTATTATTATTAATGGGGATAATGCACTGCGACCTAGAAGATCTATTGTGCCCCCTTCTTGGACCTCAAAGACTGTCAGTGAGTCCAGTATCCAAGAGGAATCTTAGTATGTTTCCTAAGCCTCTGGATACCCAGTCTGCACCGGATATGATATAGTCTCCCAGGTGCTTCTTTCTCTTATGCATGAGTACAGGGCAATTTCCTAGTATATGTATTGCAGTCTCGTTTTCCTGCAAGCAGAACCTGCAATACCCGTTTTCACGGATTCCTAGTTTCGTTAGATGATAGTTCAATCTACAATGCCCTGTAAGCATTCCCGTGATAATCCTTAGATTATTTTTTGACAAGGTCATACACTCCTCGAAACGTTTTCTATTATAG
Organism: Melieria picta; assembly: GCA_964056695.1. Taxonomy (NCBI): domain Eukaryota; kingdom Metazoa; phylum Arthropoda; class Insecta; order Diptera; family Ulidiidae; genus Melieria; species Melieria picta. Next base: position 94,319,448 of record OZ057398.1, on the reverse strand, counting down.
GATCCGATAACCAGTTTCGAATGCTCTAGACCTGGTTGATTTTCCCAGTATAGATTCCTTCTGGTTATCTCGTCCTTTCTCAGTAGAATGGAGGAGGCTCCTTTTCCCAACCCACAAAAAGGTTCAGGGCCGACAAAGGGTGTGGAAGCTCCCTTCCTTGCTAGCTCGTCAGCCCGTTCGTTCCCTTCAATGCCGGTGTGGCCCGGAACCCAAAGTACCCACACCTTGTTGTAACGGCCAAGTTCATTCAGCTTCTCAAGGCACTCCAATACCAGTTTCGAGGACACCTGGTAGGATCTAAGTGCCTTGATAGCCGCTTGGCTGTCAGAAAGAATGGCAATTTTCCGGTTCCGGTAATTCTTCACCAGATTGAAATGAGCACACCTTTCAATGGCGTATATTTCCGCCTGGAAGATAGTAGTGTGCTTTCCAGTAGGTTCCGAGTATCGTATCCTCGGCCCGTATACTCCTATCCCGGTACCTTCCTCCGTTAAGGAGCCATCTGTGTACCAGGATATCATGTGCTGGTCTATCCGATATGTTTCCGATATACCTACCCATTTCCTTTTGTTACTAAGATCAGTTCTGAACCGTTTGACAAAGCTGAACTTCGGTGAGATTGTGTCCCTCGGTATTGCGATTTCGGGATGCTGAAGCGTGAGAGTATCAATCCTCTTACGACTCAGGAATCCCTCAGCCCCGATATTGACATCAGTCATCCGTAGGAGAGCCCTCTTCGCCTGGGTCTGTATATATAAGTGAAGAGGTGTAAGTTCCAAAAGAACCTCCAAGGATGCTGTTGGACACGTTCTCATAGCCCCTGTTATGCACACGCATGCCAGTCTTTGTAGCTTACTAAGCGCCTTGATAGTGGTCGCCTGGCTGGTCCTGTTTACCCAGACAGCCGAACCATACGTTATCATGGGTCTTACAATCGCCGTGTAAATCCATCTCAGTATAGTCGGAGTACAACCCCAACTTTTCCCTGATATGGATCTACAGGTCATGAAGACCCTCGTGGCCTTACTTATCGTTGCCTCTAGGTGTCCTTTCCAGAGAAGTTTCTGATCTAGTATAACGCCTAGATACTTCACCTCCTTCTGGAATTCTATCTCCGCCCCATCCAAACGTATAGGTCTAAGAGCATCAAGTTTGTATTTTCTTGTGAAGGGTACAACGGTGGTCTTTGCCGGATTTATATTCAGCCCCACTTTTGTACACCACTTCTTGGTTAACCTTAGTCCTAAGGTTATCCTTTCCCGCAGGGTATCTTCAAATTTTCCCCTGCATAGGATTACAATATCATCCGCATAACCCTGGACCGTTAGGCCAGCGTTAGTTAGCTCCTGTAAAAGATCATCAACCACGAGGCTCCACAGTAGAGGTGATAGTACTCCCCCCTGCGGACAGCCCCGGGTTGTGTTTGCTAAAACTGGGCCACCCGTACTAGTCTGTATCTCCACCGACCTAGTAGCGAGCATGCTATGTATCCAGCCTCTTAGGGTATTAGTCAGGCCCCTGCTGGTTAAAGAATTGTCTATGACTTCATGAGAGGTATTGTCAAAGGCCCCCTCTATATCCAGAAAGGCACAAAGTGCCATTTCCTTCTCTTCTAGACTTTCCTGTAACACACTCGTCAGTTGGTATAGAGCAGTCTCGGTGGAACGACCTGCCCTATAAGCATGTTGGCAAGTATGCAGAGGGTTGTCTAATAGGACTGTCGTCCTTATGTAGTTGTCCACAACTTTCTCTAGAGTTTTCAGTACAAAAGAAGTTAGGCAAATTGGCCTGAAAGATTTCGGATGAAGTGGGTCCTTCTTCCCGGCCTTTGGTATGAAAACTACCTTTGCCCTCCTCCAGGCTTCTGGTATATAACCCAGTGCCAGACTGGCTCTAGTTATTTTCAGCAGGTGGTGTTTGAAAAGACACATCCCTTTCTGTAGTAGGGCCGGAAAAATGCCGTCGGGTCCAGGTGATTTCAGTGGTTTGAAGGTGTTAACCGCCCACTGTACCCTTTCCTCCGTGCAGATTTCCTTTGCCACTCTCCAGTCTCTTTTAGAGATCCTGTATAGCGCCTCAACCTGCCCTGCCCCTCCCCAAGCAGTGGAGCCCGGGAAGTGAGTATCTAGAAGTAGCTGAACCTTCTCTTCCTCACTCTCGGTAAATTCCCCATTGCTTTTCCTGAGGTTGGTAGAGGTCAGGTTGTGGCTCCTTGCCATAACCTTAAAGAGTCTGGATGCCTCACAGGTTTGTTCTATGTTTTCACAGAAATTTCTGAAATTTCTTCGCTTGGATTCCCTGATCTCCTTATTATAGAGTGTCAGAGTACTCCTATACTCGCCCCAGTTCCCGGTACGTTTAGCCCGGTTGAATAACCTGCGAACCTTGCTTCGCAGTATGCTGAGGTCCCTATTCCACCAGGGTACGTCCCTGGAGGAAGCAATCTTGCTGACCGGGCAGCTGTTCTCATACGCATCGATGACTACCTTATTAAAGCAGTTCACCATATTATCTAGTTCCATAGAGTTCCTGATATTCTCCCCCAGCCCAAGGTTGGCGGAGTTAAGACTCAGTGTTTCCTGGAACTTTTCCCAGTCTGTTTTCCTGGGATTTCTCAAAATTTTCCTAACTGAAGCAGAACCTTCAATGTCAAAACGTATTATTCTATGATCCGACATTGAAGGCTCCCCAGACACCCTCCAGTTTTTAACCAGCTCGGAGCTTAGAGTATTTCCTAGGGTAATGTCTAGGACCTCCTCTCTCGAACTGGTTACAAACGTTGGTAAATTTCCCACGTTAAAAATTTCTAATTTATTACTTATAATAAATTCTAAAAGGTACTCACCCCTTTGATTCGTATCGCTGCTTCCCCAGGCTTCGCTGTGCGCATTCGCATCGCAACCCAGTATAAGTGGCAGCTTCTTCCGCTCACAGTACTTCACCAGTCTAGAGACTGCCTCTGGCGGAGCCAGGGTGTCCTCTCCTGGGAAGTAACCTGTGGCCATTACTATGTCCTGCGCGGTCCCGTTTATTTGCACCGGTATCTGTACCGCAACCAAATCCCTAGAAAGGAAATCTGGAAGACATATAAAATTCAAACCATTGGTTATTAACATACAGGCTCTTGGTTTATTACATCTGATGTCCCAAATTACCTGTATGTTCCTTTCTGCCAAACCTTTGATTTGGCCCCTGCACACCCAGGGTTCTTGGACCAGCACCACGCTCAGTTTGTTCCTGAGGGTTGCCCTCGCGATGACCGCAGAAGCGGCCTTCGCGTGGTGCAGATTAATCTGCGCAACTGCGGTGCTGGTCATGGCGGCCTTAAGGTTTTCCGGCGCCGCCTTCATCCTCCGTCAGACCGCTCTCCTTGTCTAGGTCTGACAGGGTGACTCTGGAGTCTTCATCGTCAGCGGCCATGCTCAGCATCGAGAGGTCGATCGCATCGATCCCCTCGACTTCATGAGGCAGGAGGCTAATCTCCTCGACGACCTCACTGCTGGCGGCCTCTTTCTCTACAAGAGTAGCCACCTCCTTCGGAATTTCGGCTACGCCTTCCGAGGGAGTATCCGTTTCTGGCGTGTCAGCCACCTCCGGCTGCTCACGGCGCTTGTGCACGTGTATTGGTACAGTGCCAAACCTGTACCGCAGGACACACTTGCTCTTCTTGATGGCCTCTATCGATCGGTCGTCGACCCCGATCGTCAGAACCTTGCCATCCTTCTCGTCCCTTGAACGGAAGATTCTCCACAAGTTTGTGTGCAGCCCCTCGTTTTGGGCGATGAGCAAATCGAGGAGCTGTTTGTTGTCCTTCCCTGCAGCCTTCGGGAGGTAGACAGTTAGCAGATGTACGCCGGGTATGAGGTCCCCGTCGCACGTTGCCAGCTTTACCCCCTTCCAGCCAGGTAGAATGGGGACTAGGCCCTTAAGCCATTCTGCTGTGTCTGCATTAACACAGTCAACCAGTATGAGTCCTGGCCGAAAGTGTATGCCATCGAACTGGAGTTTAGCCCTCCAGCCCTTACACATTTCTGCTACAAGTGCCTCTTCAATCTGACCCTGCTCCTCTCTGGAGAGTATGCTCACAGGGAAAGATTCCGGGAGTATTGCCAGTCTAACGCCCTTAGCGGCACTAGCATAGGTAGTTCCTGGCCTCCTGACTCCCGCCTTCTGTCTTGGTACAGTCCGAGTTGGCACCTCAGTCCTCGTTTTCTTGGCCACATTGCCCTCCTGAGGGCTGATCTCGGCCGCGCCCCTCTTCTTCGCGTCAAGCGAGGTAGGTTTTGCGCGGTCCAAGACCTTCTGTTTGGCCTGCTCTGGCGTTAAGCCCTCCTTGAGATAGCGCAAGTACCATTTGGCACCAGCGCCACTCAACCCAGTCTCCTTCCTGGTCTCCACAAGCTTGCCCGGCTTGAGAGTTTGTCCGGATGTCAGGCCAGTACTCGTCGAGGGTTGTGGTATCGTATCCTTGGGCGCCGAGGCACCCGCAGACCCCACTACCACCTGACTTTCCTTCCGTTTGTCCTTCGTCCCGGTCCTTTCTGGCTTTGGCCCAAATTTGCCTACTTTGGTGCCAAAGGTGCCAGATGTCGTACGTCTTGCCGTCTTCTTACTCCTAGGAGTAGAAACCTGGGCGTCAGTGTCCTGGATATGCTCCACCTGACGCGCCAGTTGTGTTGCGGTATAAGAACCCGCTGCTGAGTTTATGTTCCTCAATTGTTTCTCCATACTTGGTCCCACGAGTGTGGGGGTTTGGAGGTCCGCCGTGCCATAGCCCCCGATAGCACGGTAAGCCCACAGTTACTCTCTGAGGCGGGCAGGTATCAGAGAGGCTCCGTAAGAATACAGCCGGTATTACCCCCTGGCTGCAAACCAGTCCAATAGGCACGGGTCGCGTGACACCTTGGATTAGGGGGAGGATGAGGAAAAAGGGTAGATTGAAATAAAAGTTTGGAGAGAGGAGTTATAGGGGAAATCGACTAGTTAGCCAGCCACTATCAGGTAGAGACGAGACCCTGCCCGAAGTGGCTGTTACCGGTGGCCACCACGAGGAGGTCTAGTCTAGTTTCCGCTCTAGTCCTTCCCCCCCACCAACCGGTATAAGGGCCCGATTGATGGATGAGAAGAGCAGGCGGCAGACCACCCTAAGTATGCTCTAACTCGACTATGATTGACTTAGAGCCTACTTTATTTAAAAGTATACTTCATTGATCTTATAGTGCACTTTATTTCGACTATGACTATGCGCCAATCGATTTAAAAGTATCATTTGAGGTTTGAAACTATGGTGCATTTGTAACTCCGAATCGCTAGTTTTTGTAGAGTTGCCGTTGCTTTCGTTTGCTGTTTCAAAAAGTCGCTGCTACGTAGAAGCATGTTCTAAACAGACTATGGTAACTGAAAAATTAAAGTCGACTTTATCTTTTTAGTCTTTTGCTAACTAAAGCCGGCTTTTATGCGGGACTAGGATTATGCGCCATTGTTTCTCTCTTTAACTCTCCTGTTTACACATTTTTTCCTGTGTATTGGGATTGTGCCGATAGTCTGTAAGTAATTCAACTGTAGACTGAATATATAAATAAATAAAAAATAAATAAATAAATAAAAGTTTGCAGTAAATGTAGAAAATATTTTTTTCAGAATCCCAAGCAAGTTAAGTATACCATACATGGCAATACCGACCCAAACCATTACATCACCACCTGATATATCCGGCTCATACAGACTTCCTTTTCAACCAACTAATCGAGCTAAAAGTATTAAAAGCCGTCAGTACTACCTAAAATTAACCGTTTTTGTCACTAAACGAAACTGTTTACAACTGTTTGGGCTTCTAAATAGCTTCTCCGCGAATTCCATTCTTTTGGGTTTAACACCATCAGTCAAAGGGGGTTCTTTTGAGGCGTTTAGTGTAAACATCGCGGTTTGAATTTTGTAAAATTTGTCGAACATGTCGGGGTTTAGACAGATCGATTCTGCGAACAATCTCCGTCGACATTAGGTTTTTTTTTATTCCAATGCTATTATCACACGTTTGCTCCCTACGATAATTTTCGTGTTTCGGTCATATCTTACGTTTTTTCGTAAGCGTAAGCGTAATTTTGAATAATGACAAAATTCTTATTGATTGAATGCATCAATTTTTCCCTTTTCTTCAGGTGGCAATTACTGTCCTCTTGACATTTTCACAGGTCTAAAGAAAGTAACAATTTTCCTTTTTTAATAGTAAAAAACCTACTATATCTGCTTTTAAAGGCATAACTTACTTCAAATCACTTATATTTTTGTTTCACTGATCAATTTAAATCGGTGGGTTTATGTGAACTGCCACATTTCAACTCTGACAAAACACTAGTCGCTCTGAATTTTTTGAACGATAACGCAAACTATAAAAGAGTGCATTATGCTACACCTGCCGTTACTTATAGCAAACTATGGAAATGTAAATTTCAACCTTTATTTGTTTTTTATACCATCTCCTCTACTCCTACAAGACTTTTCATACCTCAGCTCAAAGTGAGTTTATGGGAATTGCCACCAGTGTATATCTAAAATTTCCTACTATTTTAAAGACTAACAACAAAAATTTGTAACTTATATTTTACTATGTATTCTATTATATTTGCTATTTTGTAACTAAATATGGTGTCGGCCTCGATAGTCCAGCGGGTAGCGCGCTGGCTTCTCATACCAAAGGCCCCAGGTTCGATTCCTGGCTCGGGCTGGTGAAAAACTCGTCTACTTCTATCGCTATCCACATGAAGGAGATGAGAATTACAAGAATCGCACAAGTGCGCTCTTGGCGGGCAATGGCAAAACCTCCAAGTGTGAACGAAAAACTGCCAATCGCCGTTCGGATTCGGCGTTAAACTGTAGGTCCCCTCACCCTCCCTTTCCGCATCCGCTTGAAATGTGTGCTGTACAAAATGGTTCCTTAATGGTTGACTAGTATCACAGAACAAACAGTATACAGAATACGCATCTGGTTTAAAGAAAATTTTCTTTGAGGGTTCCAGCGGTACGACCCGTTTGTTGATGCGGGGGGAAGCAGTAAAGGGGACGAGAACTCACAGAGCGCGAGAGCGTAAAATGAGAAGCTGTGAGAGCGCAAAACCAAATTTACGGAGAGAAAACAGATACAACTATTGATCGCATGCCGTTGTATGAAACAGTCACGCACCACTGTGGTTGTTGTTGTTGGACAACAAAGCGATGTGCCGCTTGCATATTGGTGGTGGCTCGTGCTTGCTCTCCGCTTGCTTTACAGTGGTAGCACTACGGAAAAACAAAATGCAATGGATTTTATTAGTTCTTTTGGTCTGCTTGTAAAAAGAAGTTGTAAAAATGGCTACAATGAAAATAAATATACGTGTAAAAATATTGGAACAACCAAGGCGCATTAAGAAAGTGATAATAACAACCCTATTCTGGCACTACCGTAACAATTGTCACCCCCGTAACGATTGAATTGAATTTGATTGTTTCCGTATTCTGGAAAAATGGTGACAAGAAGAAAGTTCAAACAATTCACCACTCGAGGTGAAAGCTCTTTTACTGTCAATACAGCTGTTTTTTTTATTTTTTCTGTCAAACTGTAAAAAAATAAATAAATGAATTTTATGAATTTAATGAATTTGAATTTTTTTGAAATTGAATTTTATAAGCTTTGTGTGCTTGTCACCTGCTCCTACGGAGGTAACAAATTTCGTAACAATTGACGCCTTTTGAGCTTTTGAATTTGTTTCAGAATACCAAAAAGTGACAATTGTTACCAAGTATTCAATTGTTACCGAGGTGAATATTGTTACGGTTGCCAGAATAGGGCTGTAAGTGGAAAACTATTGCTACAATGTCGTGCCAATTATCAAAGAAAAAAGTTTAATCAGTTCTGGTGCTGCAACTACCTATTGAATTCGCCTTGACGATCGCTTTGCCAAATCAACCACTATTTCAATGTGCACGAGTAAAGCCAATCTGGTTTGCTGCGGAAAACAACAACATTGCGTGTTGTTGTCGAAATGAGAATAAAGCAAAAATCCATCGAATCTATGCGTGCACATCAATTCGCGCTTACTCTCTCGGTTTCGTTTACATTTTCCTCACCTTTGTTGCTTCCCGCCCGCGTCTGAAATGAAAGCGCAAAATTATTTCAGATGCGCCTTCTGTATACTGTTTATTCTGTGCTAGTATGTCAGTCCTAGCATGTCAGTCCTACATGTAACCATTTAAGAAAAACACCTGCTTCTGAGCAATTACACTACTCGACCAAAAATGTGTTAATCGCGTGCACCTAAAAATAAAAGTATTTTCTAGACTTACTTTGGGCCGCTCAACGCGAAACTGAAAATCAAAAACAGTTTTTAAGAAGCGTTTTCGTAAAATCTTCGAAAAAACAGTTTTTCCCCTGTTGTTTCAGTTATGAGCACATAACTCGTAAACGAATCAGCCGACTAACACAACACACTGTCCGTCGGTAAGAAGATAATACCTTAGCCTTACCAGCGATATACAGATTGTCCAAATCAGATGAGATTTGGGGAAGTTACTGACGAAAGTGAATTCGACCATTTTCAAAAATCATAAATTTTCGAATATTTTTTCTTATAGATAAATTATCTCCTCTGGTTTTGAAACCTAACATGAAAGATATATTATTTGAGCAAATATTAAGCATAACATCAATAGAATTGAAAGAAAAATGACAAAGTTATGATGCACTGACCTCATAACTGACCTGACATATTTTGGTCCTGGAAGTTCAAAAAAGAAAATTTAGTTAAAATGAGACAGTTTTCCTTTTTAATTTAATACCCATATCTTCATCATTGCACAACCGCAAATATTTAAAAAAATATTTGAAGAAGGACTTTGGGTCAGAAAATGAAAAACTGACTATGCCAGGTTACTATAAATGACATCTAGCTTCACGCCTATATCAAAATTTGGATGGGTCCTAGCAAAAAAAAATTATCTATAAAAAAACATTCAAAAATTAATGATTTTTAAAAATGGTCGAAAAATTCACTCAAATTCCATCTGATTTGGACAATCTGTATATCGCTGGTAAGGCTGGTAGGTGTATTATCTTCTTACCGACGGGCAGCTTGTGTTTTTCGAAAACGCTTCTTACAAAATTTATTTTTTTATTAAATTTCCTCCATAAGGGTATCAACCTTGGCGTGGCGTGGAGGCTTGCCGTTGGCAAGGACGCCGCAGACTAGTCCACCTCGAGTAATTAACGGAATGGAATAGTCTGTAGCGGAACCCATATCAAGTATCTTTCAGGCCCGCCAACTTTCGCTGCGGCACTGGCTGTAGGGCGTGCTGCTGACACATAGCAGAGACGGTCTAAAAGACAGCTCCCTGAATTACTCCTCTTCGGGCAACGAGGCGGCCTGGTGAAGACGCGGCTTAAGTGAGGCAGGTGTAAAGTGGTACCTTCGATACCTTAGGCAATGACTGAGCAAGGAGGAAGTGAGAAGTAGAGAAGAAGGACGAGCGGCTCAATCGATTCTACCGAAAGAGAGGAAGCGACAACACAACTCCCCAACGTCGTGAAACTAAGAAGACCAGGACGTGCACTCAGGACGTGCTACGACGGGCAAGCCCCAGAATAGCAGCCAGTAGAAAAGCCAATGGCGGGTGCAACGTACCCGAGTGTCCTCAGCACACCTGAGGCCATTCGAGTGGCGGTCCTGCCTAAAGAATATCCCCAGAAAATACTGAGCAAGGCGGAGTTTTTTTTTAAAGAAGCTATCATAAAGGGTGGGCAACCCCACTGGTGTTCAGCGGGGTCCACGGCCCTATAGTGACCAGGGCACTGCATACATACTGCTTCAACAGGTAGTCTCGAAGCTGGAAAAGAGGAAAGGAGTAAAGTTTCGTGTGTGTCTTGGAGATGTTGTCTCCGCGACATTCCACTTCATACTGGGATTTTCGCGAACCTTTGAAAGGTGGTGACTTCCAAAGAAGAGAGCAATGGCGTGCTGTGGAGCCAGGTCATAAGTCCCTTGCTGCTATCAGCGAAATCGGTGACGTTCTTAACTTCAGATATGGGAGTATCCCAGTTCATACCATCAAATTCTATAATCCTCAAACCAATTTCATAGCACAAAAGTTCACCCGGGACCACATCGGGACGGCGCTGGTTTAGGAGTCCTAGCGTTACAATGGAAGAGTCTCCGGGCTGAACTCGCAACAAATCAGATTAATTTATGATAGCAGGCACGAGATACCTCGTCATTATTGAAGACCATAATTGTTCAGAAAAATATTAACTATTCAAGTGATTAAATTAAATGTTTGTATTTTAGAGCACTTGTCCAGGGAATTATTAGCGGTGGCGATGAAATCCAAACCGAGGGTCGTGACTTCAAGGTCGTCCTAGCGTCAGCGTACTTCCCAGGCAAGGACATGACGGCCCCTCCCCACGAAGTGCAGGGCCTGGCGGAGTACTTTGTTATAATAGCGTAAGGCAAAATGTTCTTGACGTTACCATTGGTAATAGTGGAATTAGGCACTATGTGTCTAACAGGTACTATAATGAAGTTTCCTTCAACGAAAAACCCCAGGAAAGCTGGTTGAGAAAAGTTTACCATTCTACTAGGGGAGGATCGATCCTTGCTGGATATTCAAAGGAGGATACAGCATCCCCTAGAAGTCGAGCAAGGGGTCGCAATCCTGAATGAGGCAGTAGTGAATGCATATCATTCAAGCTGCCCTGAGAGTAGGGAGACCAGAAAGAAATCCACACCATGGGGGCAAAACTCAGAGTTGACATGCGGAGGCTCTTTAACACTAGAATGCCCGACTGACCTACCTAAAATGCCCATATGTAGTCATTTTGACTAGAATATTGTTTACTGACTGTTTTTTATTTTATTGGTTTGTAAGTAGCAAATATGAATAAATGCACATGAGATTAAATTAAAATAAGTGCTTCATTTTTATTTTTGTATGGTTTACAAAGTAAATTAATTGCAAATTTATTATAAAATATATTATTATAATTGCATTAATTATTTTTAAATATTTTTAATATTTGCAACTATGTGAAATTTTCATATTTTGCAAGATGTATATTTGTCTATTTATCAGTAAGATTTGCTGAAAATTTTATATAGGTAGTCAAAATGACTCCTTTTGAGCATTTAAGGTAAATGTTGCAAAATTGGGGTAAAAACTTTGTTTACAATATTTTTAATTTATTTATTCCATTTATCTTTAAAAATTAGTAAAAGTCACGTAAGATATTTTTTTAGAAAGCGATGCAATAAAAGTTATTTACAATAAAAGACCTCAATGTAATCAAAATTACTACCTTGGGTATTCTAGTGTTCATAAAATAAAGTGGGCAGGTAATTGGTATACACTGCCGCACTCACCAAGTACCATTATAAAGACGAGACTGGAAGCAGGAGCAAAAAAGACTACATAGGACTAAAAGCCGATGTCTTTCAGGCCAATTAGTCTAGATTATGAAGAAGGTGATAATACAATAGATCCGTGACGCTCAAGAGACAGCTTCTGTACGCAAAACAGCATGCAGTAGCTTGCGGGTATCATGTATGGGCCCTATAAGGTAAAACTAGTTATAGACCAAGCATACTGAAATAGATGTAGCCCATGATAGTGAGACCACTACTCACATAAGCAAGAGCCAAATTCACGACAGTGAGGAAACGGCTCGGCAAGGTGCAGCGACTTGCGTGCACTTGCATTATAGGTGCTATGAAGACCTGTCCCACGGTGGCACTGGAGGTGATAATCAATATGTCAACATTGCACATAGCAATTGAGATGGGGCCAAGCGCCTTATCCTCGGCCTGGCCAAAACCAGCAAATGGGAGGACCGCATTCTAAGACACAGGGACTTAGATGTGCTATCTGTCAGCAACCCCTACGGATGTTATTGTATTCAATGGATACAATAATAAAAAACATATAACTATGAGGAAAAATTCGTAGTTATGTGAGAAATAAAATAGATTAGGGTTAGGAAGACCACCAAGCCCATTTTAAACCACATACTATAAAGTGGTTTACAGATTACTCCAAAACGCACGAGAGAACAGAGGTATTTGGACCTCGGTTAAAGCACTAGCCCAGCATCTTTCAAGAAGAACTGCGGCAGCCACGGTCCCCCTTGGATCGGTGCTCTTCATTGAGCTGGGTAAGATCACTCTAGCAGAGTGACTAAGTCTTAAGGAAAGAACCAGGAATTCAGAATACTGGACTAACGCCTTGGGAGAGCTTCACATTCTGAGAGCAGAGATAAAGTCACGCAAGCAACTCTCCCTGCTTATGCGTTACGAATATGCTTATTCACAAAACCCCTCCAAATGATATTCTGTGTGCGCTTTTGATTTTAATGCTTGTGAAGTGAGCGCACACAATTTTGCAACGAACGAAGCCGTTGTGCTTTGTGTAAGGGCGCTGTTATGCAGACGGTCAAATGACCGTCGGTCACGATACTTTTTACGCTCTCGTTTTGTTTTTTCTACTCTGTGCCAAAACCCTGTTATGCAGACGGTCATTTGATCGCCGGTCACCAGTACACTAAACAAACGATGAGGGTTGCTACGAACCATTTTTTCCGTCATTAGATACATATTTTCGCGACAAGTGTGCCATTTTGCTCCGAAAACACATGTGTTGTGAATAATTTCACAACGCAACACTGTTTTGATCGCATTATTTGGCATCGAGAGCCTCATCATTTTTGACCGACGCGGTCAAATTTTACTCTCCCGCTCTCTCTCTCAATTTTTCATTTTACATTGAAGCAACAACAACTATCGTGACCGACGGTCATTTGACCGTCTGCATAACAGCGCCCTAAGCAAAACAGCGAGCGTTAATATTATTACACTCTCACCAGGGTTACCAACTTCCCGGTTTTCGCCCGGACAGTTCGGTTTTCGGAAGGTTTGTTCGTGTCCGGTTGCAAAGTATAACCGAACATAAAAATGTCCGGTCGTACATAAACTTGCCAAGAAAGTGTTTAGTAATATGTAGAAATGAGAAATTGTTCTATTTACTGTTACCGTTTCACACAAAAATCGATGATTATTATAAACGCGATGCTCGCTATGAACATGTATTAAACAATATGGTAACGATATACATTCAGCTGTGCTATACAACAGTCTGGTAGCACTTCTGAATCAGCTGTGATTTCCTTTTTTGTTTTAAGTTTTGATTTTGTTGAATTTCATTGGTTTTCACTTGAACTTTTTGTTTTTTTTTACTTACTCCTTCTTTTGTGCATTTCGTTTGTTTTAGTTGTTAACTCTTTTGTGAATAATATCGATAATGCTTATAAGACACACAACATACATAGGTCGTTTGTGTTTTAATTTAATTGTGGAATATAATTTCAAAACCCCGCGGTCCCCTTTAAACGGTTGTAAACATCTGTCCGGTTTCAAACACTAAGAAGTTGGCATCCCTGACTCTCACTGAGTCGACGCACAGTGCTCCGACTCCATACAAAATTGGGTCAAAAATAGAAGGAGTGCTCTAAATTTGCTGAAAATTTGTAATCTGAATTATTTTGGGCTACTGACTTCAAAAATGATGTTTGTTTTCCAATAAAAATATATAGTTTTAAAAAATCTAAAACCGCTAGAACTATAATGATGAAATTTGGTCAATAGTTGTATTGTACCTTCAAAGGGTAGAAAGAGGGTGATGAAGTTGCTTGAAAGAAAAAATGTTTGGTTTTATTTCTTTAGAGCTTAACATATAGATGACACAGCTATGAAGATGCAATGCTTTGATAACATTTCCAGGATGAAAGAAAATAATTGCCATTTTTCAAACCGTTCAGTTTATTCAGTTTCACTATCATAAAGAATGATGTTTTTAATCCCACACAAACATTTCAATTGAAATAAAACTATTTTACAAATAGTTTTCTCCCATAGTTTTCTTCTTTATTGTAAACAAGTGTAAATAATGTAAGGTAATTTTAACAAAATTGCCTTCCTTATCTTTCCTCCATATTCTCAGAAAATATTAGCATTAAATCACATGTTAGCAAAAAATGTCTTAGTAATGGGAAAAACTAGGATAATATGGCTCGAAACGGGTTAAACGGGTAAGCCAAACCCATTTTTATATAGAACATTCATAATTTGTGACATTGGCTTTGTTAATATAGAAGTTTTCATATTTTTGTTAAGGACTTTCGTATGACAACTCTGTCTTTGTGGGCGGACCATGCCCATTTTAAATAGCGACAGTGCTACTATACTATTTCTTTCCAGTTACATCACTTTATGGGCGTTACAAGCTCCGTACCAAAGTGAATATACCGGTGGGCACCTCAATTACCCTACCTCAAGATCCAATTTTTTTAGTTAGAGTAGTTTACAAAAATTCTAATATTTTTCTAGATCGCAAAAAATCGCAGAATTTTTTTTAATGATCCAAAAGAAGAAAGTCCATTCTAGAGGATGACGTAAAAAAGTAGGTGTAATAATGTGCGATTCGACATTTTCGGTTCACCAAAGTATATCGTTTTTATATTTTTAAAGTAAAAAAATTGTTTTGTTTAAATAACGTACAACCCCGTTTTTTTTAACTTTTTTTCAAAATATCTCGTGAAATGATTTCTTTGACTCTTATAAGTGCACAGCAGCAACATTTTCTCCGATTGAAGCGAAAATAGTGTTTTGGTTACGTTTTCAATTGTTGACACTCAAAACTGTATTTTATCAGAAAATCATATTTCTTGATTTTGATCAACTTGTAAATGCTGTAACTCTCTCAAAATTTACCCGATTAAGAAATAGTTTGAGATCTTGCTTAATGAAAGTATTATCTTTTAAATGACACCAATTTCTTTGAAATCGGTGACATACAATTTTTCTATTTTTGTCCCACTTCGAAGCACAGTGCGACGCTTGCTTGTTCTCAATAATGAAAATATTTTAAATTGTATGAACGTGCGACATCTTACACATATCTGGCTTTGTTCAGTGTAGTGCAGAGCCCATTAAATCTATCAAAATCGAAAATTTTTTTCCTAAACCATGCCTCTGATATCCACAAACTAATGCTCATATCCAGTTGCCGCAGCTCTTATCCGGCTGCTGACTAAAGAATTTGTTGTTATTTTGCTGCCTCTATGTTCTACACACTGTCATATTTAAATACAAATGTATTACATACCATATATGTTAAGAATATTCTACATATTTTAAGCAAACGAAATTTTCAATTTAAAATTTCTATTTGGGTAAACGTTTTTGAAGCCTTTGAAAGCGCCTTCATTTTCTGATGCGTTCGATAAAATTGGTCATGTTTTATCGCATTTGCTTCGTCGTTTTGTTGAATTAGTCATTTCGTAGATTTGATTATGTATGGGCAAATGCGAGATTTGGCTTCGCATTTGAGAATTTTTGCCCAAATCACGCATTTGGGCTCAATGTAAACGTAGTATTAGAAAGCTCACTTGGGCCAGTTTTCCAGCAGGTCGGTTCATCAAATTTGCAGTTATCCGAAACGCTCTTGTGGCCAAGAACCCATCGTAAGTGGAGTTCTTCCAATCCGACAAGTTATTCAGAGCAGCGCGACACCTGGCAGGCAGTTTTGAAGAGTTCTAGTTCTAGTTTATATTTTAAAAAGTTTCCCCCAGTATTAAACAATGTTGGACAATTTCGTAATAATCAATCCTATCCAAGTCATCTTATACCTGGACGATAGCACATCGCTCCATTGTAATCGTCGCTTTCGGTAATTTTGACGTCTTAACAATGAAGGTAAGCTTACAAATTTGTGATTCCCGTATCGTTTCTCGTCTCTACAAGATGATACCAGGACTTTGAGCCTATTTACACGAAGGCTTTCCTTCTGCGTTAAAAGACATGCGTGACGAGTTTGTTGGCGAGAAGTCAGCGGGGTAGGCAAACACGCGCGGTCGGCAAATTTCAGGGTTCTTTTTTACATTTTGCTTTGCTCTTTTTCGCACTTTTCTTCAAATTTCAAACCGGTCGGACGTTTTGCTAACAATTATATTCACATCTCCCCTATTATTTATATTTGAGCAGTTAATAGCCATTTCAGTGGCTTCTAAAATATTTTCAATAATTTCTTCTTTGTTTAAATCCATTTTTCTTTAAATAATGAGAATATCAAAAACTAGGCGAAAATGTGAATGAAAGAAGATTGGCCGCTTAAACGTCAAAAAAAGTCAAGCAGATTTGCAAGTAAAAAGTCTTCATGTAAATGTATGAAGATTTACGCAGCTACTTCAAAAGAGATTTAAAAAAAAACGCAGGGGGAAAAGCCTTCGTGTAAATACGCTCTTTAAACCTCCCGGCAAATAATTGATTTTCCGAAGCACTTTTATGGCATCATTCCTTTCAGTGGATATACTCGTACCTACGTTGACATAATTGGAATCAGTCCGTTTTTAGTCATACGCGGAGAATTAGCTTAGTAGTAATTTATTTGATAATGGCAACACTTATCGAAACTATATCGATATTTTCTCATAAATTAGTTTAATGGTGTTGGCAGCCCTGTAAACCATTCTTCAGTTTTAGTACTTTTGGCAAAATGGCTTCTTCAGGTTTGTCTAAGGTTTTGTGAAATTTCACAAAAGATTGGTGAATTGCTATATATATATACATTGAACTATATTTTTGTTGTAAATGGTTCGTGGTGCTTTTGAAATCTATTTGGGTTAAAGGAAGATAAATTTGGCAGCGTGGATCGCTAACATGTTTTTGAAACGGGTACTTTGCCTCGTGGTTTACACGTAGATATGTAGCCAACTCTGCACGTTTTCTTTCCGTTTCAAAAAAAAAGAAAAAGTTTTGTTTCAAAGGAATTTAATCGAGAAGGGAATTTTCCAAGGAGAAATAAGATGCAGATGGCGTATTTAATAGTAGAACAAGTGCTTCTGTCGCGTCAGTAATATTACAGGGCTTATGTAAAGTTTATGAAAGCTGAAATTTTTGTTTCTGTTTTCGAATCGGTTTCGCTTGGAAGAGATTAGAGATATTAAATGTGGTATAGATCGGCAAGTATTCAGTGTAAGTGTTCCTGGAGTTTAGCAGCGAGTGTCGCGGACTAGCATCACTCAAGATTATGTTTGGAAGTAGTTACGTTTACAACATTAGCGCGGTAAGCACATTTTCTGTCCGATTGCATCTTACACAAGATATCGTATACAATGCTTTTCTTAAAAACTTTTAAACCCAATTTTAGGTTTTGATCATTTCATACGAGGTATTGGCCTTTGAGCTGTTTACGAATATGAGCGAGAAACAAATTGTTATACTCATTGCTGGTTTTGCAAGTTAAACAATAGTGTTGCATTGAAAAGATTGAGACAACTGAAAGTTAACTTTTTATATAGATTCCATTTTGCATCAGCTGACAGTTTTGTAAATTTTACTGGAGCTATCACTTTTACAAATATAAACTTACTGTAGAAGTACAACTTAATGTTAATGGAAGGGCACGACTAGCATATGAATCAGAAAAGTAGTTTGAACCTTCCGAACATCCTTGCGAGTGCACAGACACACAGATGTCGTAATTCAGTCGCCGAACATGGTTGATCGCGTTTTTAGTATTTTTTGTTTAACAAAATGTATGTATTTTGTGTACATTTACGAACGGGCCTCAGTAGGTCCATTTACCGCCTAGATACATAAAGTGGTCATGTTTGCTCTTCGTTGTCGTTACGTTCAGAAAACAAGCGGTAGTTGGCATGAAATATTTATTTATTAACCCCTTCCGGTACGATTTAATAATGAAAAGGTGTGCATGAAATAACCATTTAATTTTTATTAAAAAAAAACTCGTTTCATTTCATAATTCTTACATATTCTTAATTAATATTAATTTTTACATATTGTTAAATGACATTAATAACGATAAAATTAAGAAAAAATCGGAGCAAAACTTTAATAAGGTATATGGTTAATAGTCTTCAAGCGTGTGGTTCGTGCTTCAGTTCGCACAGTCAATGAGCGTAAACTGAAGCGCTTGCTCTCCTGCTGGCACCACTATTTCCCTTTTGTGCCTTCCCCCCGCTCTATGAAGCTCGCAAACAAAAATTTGAATTTTTGAGCTCAGATGCGCCTTCTATACACTTCATATTCTTTGCTTGTACCAAGAAATTTTAACGGTAAACAATATGTGATAGGATCTGTGATATTTCCACAAGTTAAAAAGGTGTTGCCAAGTTCAGTGGACTAGAAATTTTAAACTAAATTAATATCATATTCAACCGTATGCATGACGAGTGTAGCTCGTCATTGTGCGATATGGCATGAAAAACCAATGACGAGCTAGACTCGTCATTTTACCGGAGGGGGTTAAGGCGATCAGAGCTAAGAAAAATTTTAGCGACTAATCAAAGTCAAAGGGCCTGAAAAAGCTTAGTGGTACATCCTAGTCTTAAACCAAGCAATATACGTATCTACCGCTGTGATGTGTTATAGCATGAAACCTGAAGTCACCACACAGAAAACAAGCTGTTTTAGCAGCTGCCTTCTTCGCAGGGAATGACAAACTTGCCGTTTGCCGGAATCGGCTTAAAATTGTAGGGTCCCTTCTATACGTGCACAAATTCACACGTATCTGCAGCTATGGTCAAAATAATAGCAGTGCGTGCATGTGTAAACTATGAGATTGAAAAAAACACATTTTTTGAGGATTATAGCAATTATTTCTATTTTTAAAACAAACCATTCAATGCAGAATTTTATAGTTATTCATAAAATTCAGATGCTTTGGAGTTACGAATTCATAAACATAGTTGAAAAATAACTCAAAAAGTTTACGGTCAAAAAAATAACAGTGCACCATAAACAGAAAAGTAAAAAGTAGTTTTCTAATTAAATGAAGACAACTTTTGAAAATTCGGATCAAGTAAATAAAGAAGGCAATTTTTATAGAAAGAAAAACTAAAATTTTTCTTTCAGCGGCTGTCCTCTCAGCAGGAAATGGCAAACCACTGGAGTAAAATGGCCTATGAAAAAGCTCCCAACTCGCCGTTCGGAATCGGCATAAAACTGTAGGTCCCTTCCAACCTTGTACAAATTCGCACGCACAACAAGGATGGTTGCGGGTAGCTAGGCCTTAGTCTCGTAAGCGGGCTGTCGTGCCAGTCAATTATTATTATTATTTTTAATTTTTATATTTAGTAAATATAATAATATTTATTAAATTTAGTAAATATAATAATAATAATATATTTAGTTAAAGAAGTAGCATTCTATACTACTTTGATGTAACATCGGTGCAGCGGCGTTGCATTGAGTTTTCTATAAGTTGGTATCTATCAGTGGGTATTGCATGCCATGCACCCTTAACAATTGACCAGAGCTACAACACTTTGAAGAAGTGAGCTTCTACACTTTTCGAGTGTCTATTTGACGTGCTTATGAGCGAAACCCAATGTTTTTGTAACATGTATTTTTTGGGGCTCGTCGAGGACTTACGATTAAGTTGTTTTGTCTAACTTCCTTGTTTTTATGCTCGCTGTAATACTTAGTTGTTTTTGTATTTCTGTGTCGGGTAGCAAAGGATGCACTATGCTCCCGGGGGACACAGCTGGCTAACGAGTCCGTGTTTATTTTATTTTTTTAGGCCGAACGAAAAAAATTTACAGGTTAGGATATTAAAAATGAAAACACTTAAAATTAGTACAAAAGTTTAGCTGGTTTTTAAAAATATTAATAACATCTTTAAACTTCTCCTTAGAAAAAGGGAAATCAATTTCAGTATTACATGCTAATTTATTGAATTCCGGTAACGATCAAACAAATGGTTGATTTAAAGCATAGTTTGATTTGTAATACTTAACAACAAGAAACTTATTTGAAAAAATGGTTTCGATTGGAAAGAAGAAGTTAATAAAATTACTGGCTTAATTTTGTAATCGACAGCGTTTGCAATGATTTTTGCAGAACAGCCGATCAGTTTTTGTATTTCTCTGTAAGTTTTACCTTGTGAAAGCAGATTTGTAATAATTTAGCTCTTCTCTGTCTGGCAATATGTTCCACTTAATTTTTCGTTATTAAAAGCGGATTATAAATATTTTACGACCAAGGAGCTGGAGACTGCTATAATTTTGGCCGCACGTTATTACAACTTCGAACTGTAACAAATTTACCAAGTGCCGATATTTGATTCACACAAGTGGTGGCGTATTTATTTTATGTGTATAATGTATTCCAAAAGTAACAATATTTGACAGTATAATGCTCCTGTTTTCCTGAAATATTTTAATTTGTTTCATACATGACTGCACTGTTATTGTTTGACCGCAGTTGTATGTATCATGCCATCCTAATAAAATTTGGGTAAATGTATGCTGCTTGCTATGTTGGTCCTGAATTATATATAACTTCGCATTTATTAAAAAAATATATGTATTTCAGCATACAGTTTTGTGTCACCGAATTATGATCACAGCATTTTTGAACGCAACTTAGTTGACCTAGTTTTCAACATGTATTGTGACGCATATTATAGACGGATGGGCAAACGAACATAATTAATCATTACAATTGTTATTTTTATTCAAATAATGAACAATATAGGGTAGGTTGAAATCTGACATTACACAGGCAAAAAAGAGCTTTGTCCGTCACTTTCCCTTTTTAAGGCAAAAGATACAGCTACTGCACAGCATAGTTGCTGCATTTCTAAAAAATTAAAATAAAAAACCCCGACGTATTATCTCTGCGCCATTGCTTAAGCTACTGTCAGACTATGTAAGTAAAACGCTTTCAGAAATTATTTCCATTTCAGAAAGTAAAACATGTGTAACCACCAAAAAAGTACTTTCAATAAGCGCTTTCTGACTTTTTGGAATGTACTTTTGAAAGCAAAACTTGCATGGTGTAACTTATTTTCTGAAAGTGAAACACTTCTCATCAAGTCTAATCAAATTTGTAAAATTCTCAACTGCGTCGGGACACACGTTCGGTTACTTTTAAAAAGTATTATGACAAATTTATTGGACTTGCACAGAGTGACTGGTCAAAAAGTATTACCGGATAATAGACGTGAAGTCGCTTTTTGGAAAGTGAAAAGTGTTTATGAAAATGACTTTCCATGCATAGTGTAAAGGTGCCGTCAGGAGCCATCATATATGCAAGTAAAGTACTTTCAAAAGGCAATTGAAAGGCTTCAAAACGTACTTTTAAGAGCAGTTAGTGGTATGGGGCCATTACGCTTTAAAATGTTGCACTAGGCGATTAACCTATGCACTAAAAAAACGTAATTTTTCAATCATGCTTTATATTAAATCGGTAAAAACAAGTTTTCCGAAAAATTCTAAGGAAGAAAATGTCCGGCACATTCAGTTAATTTTGCACTTAACTAGTCTAAACAGCCACAGACTATTGTGAACCCACTGGTGGTGAGAACCAAACGTGAACTTTGTTCTGCGTTTTAGTATAAGGAGTATACTTAATAATAACCTTCATCCAGACACTATTTACATATGTAAATACAGTGCAAGCTCGATTTTCGCGACTAATTAAAAACCAGACCTGTCGCGAAAACTGAATTTTCGCGATAACAGAACCCAAAATTTTATTGAAAAATTTTATGTAATCTTTAAAATTAGAATTGTTACTATTGATATATTTACATTTTAAACATTTTTAAAGAAAGTGGAGATTTTGAGTGGCTTTTTTGGCAAATTATTTTTTAAAATAACAGCTGAATCACGTAGTTCATATAGTGCTGTTGTCGGCTTAAAAATCCAAAAAGGGTAATATACAAAAGACGGGGATTACCCTTTTTTGGTTATGGGCAATAATGGTTATGGTAATAAAATTTAAAAAACATAAAAGTCGCGAAAATCGAACCCCGTTTTTCGTAAACTGTCGCGATTATAGAACCTGCAATGTTAAAAATTAAGCCGTCGCGATAATGGGTAGTCGCGAATACCGAGCTTGCACTGTATTTAAATTTGTAATGTACTGTAACTTTTTTCTCTGAATTTTTAATTTTTGCTTTATTTTTTACAAATGAAAATATTTACCCCTATTTCCGACAGATATTTACCAGAGACTTAAAATAATTATCCATATTTTTGGAAATAAAAAAATTTAATTAACGAAATTTTTATAAAGATTGCATTATAATTAATTAATTATGTCTAGAGAAAATATTGTTTATATTGTTTATGTTTATTCAGTCTAAAGTATTCGCAACCTTACAGACTATGAAATAATTGTTAATAAATAAATTTAAATGACAAAACTAGTTAAAAATGTTCCAAAGAAATAACTTAAATTGAGCCCTACTTAAGTTAAAATCAAAATGATGATTAGCACAAAGAAAGTTAAAATCAGAAAGCGCTCTGTTGATTGGCTCATTAAGTGCATAATTAACTTTATGACCCTCAGTCCAAAATATATGATGTCGCCGCAGCGACTTAGCTGGGACATGGAAGTTTATTAGACCGAGCAAATCAGGGCAATCAATGAATCCAGAAACAATATCATATATAAAAGAGAGGGCCGAAATTCTTCTGCGCAACTCGAGTGACTGCAAATTTATTAATTTACATCGCGAAATATAGGGGGGAAGTGGTAGATCGAAGTTAAGAGAGTTAAGAGCAAACTTAACAAATTTACGCTGAACCCGCTCAAGACGATAGATATGTACATCATAGTGTGGGTTCCAAATAAAAGACCCATATTCCAATTTCGATCTTACGAATGCATTAAAGAGCAATTTTCGCGTATATGGATCCTTGAAACCCACACTATGCCGTTTAACAAAGGCAAGAGAGGAAAAAGCCTGAGGAATGACACGGTTCAGATGCCTGACAAACGTCAAACCCGAATCAAACACAACACCAAGATCCAACACCTCATCTAGGGACTTTAGCACACAATTAGAGATGGAGTAGGAGGTAGGACGAATATTACGGGATTTAGAAAAGGAAATAGAATTACATTTATTTATATTAACAGAAAGATTATTACGACAACACCAATCAAAAAAGTTGTTAACTTCGCATTGGAGAAGATAAGAGTAAGGCTGATTATGGATTTTAGAAAATATTTTTAAATCATCCGCATAAAGAAGAAAACAGCAACTACTAAAACAACTACTAACATCATTCATAAACAGCACAAAGAATAGAGGTCCCAGTATACTACCCTGAGGGACACCAGACGAAGCCAAGAAAATATATGGTACTAGCTGACCCAGCGAACTTCGTCTCGCACAACATACTTGATCTTCATCACAAAAACAAAGAATATCTTTTGAAAAAGGTAACACAGCTGATAATTCGTCAAGTCGATGTTGAAGTAGCCGACGCAGCTGATAATTCGTCAAGTCGGCGTTAAAATAGAATGCCATCTGTTGAATTAAAGTATAACGCCACCTGTTGTGGCTTAAACCTGAACTGACGAATCTAGACGAATCCAACAAAAAAACGCATACAAATCGGACGGTCCGTTTGAGTGTGATGCCGTAACTCACATACAGCCACTTTATATGGTATATAGATTTAAGTTCAATGGGCGGTGCCACGCCACCTTGTTCAATACCCGCACCATTCCCTCTGTCGAAATGGAAAATGGTAGGTTCGTACTTAGTTACATTGCTGTGCGACTTATAGTTCAGCGGAATATTTGGGTCACAAAAAATTTGCCACGCCCCTTGTCCAACGCCCATCAAATCTTACCAGTACAATGACTCATCTTTGGGACGACGGGGTACTAAATTTCAGTGTCGTACGACTTACAATTTCGAACATATTCTATATTAAAGATTTGGCTTGTTTGGGCGGTGCCACGCCCCCTTGAACAATACCCGCACCATTCCCTCTGTCGAAAGATATGAATAAATGGTAGGTTCGTACTTAGTTACATTGCTGTGGGACTTATAGTTCCGCGGAATATTTGGGTGACAAAAAAATGTGCCACACCCCTTGTCCAACGCCCATCAAATCTTAACAGTAGAATGACACATCTATGGAACGACGCTATATTAAATTTCAATGCTATGCGGCTTATAACTTCAAACTTATTCAATATTAAATATTTGGGTTGTATGGGAGGCGCCACGCCCCTCCGTCCTGAGCCGATCACATTGTTACTATCGAAGGACACGACTAAATAATAAGTGCGTACTGAATATCATTTATGTGTGACTTGTAGGTGTAAAGTTATTAAAAAATTGCGTTCGCTTCAAGAAGAGCCACGCCCCTCGTCCAACGCCCATAATATTTTACCAGTGCAGCGACACATTCATAAGACGACACTATACCAAATTTCAATGCTGTGCGATTTATAACTTCGAAACTATTCCCTATTAAGGGTTTGGATTGTATGGGGGTGCCACGCCTCTTCGTCCTAGCGGTATGAAATATACTTTATATCCTATTCTCATACCTACCAAATATACATACAAAATTTCATAAAAATCGGTCAAGCCGTTTCGGAGGAGTATGGTAACTAACACTGACACGAGAATTTTATATACTTATAAGATATGGATATATGGCGCATATATGGTTTTTCAAAGACAGGTGTCGTTTTATATCCACAGAAATACGATGTATTGTAAAAAGGGGTATTTTTATCTTTATACAAAGTATTTATTTATCTGCGACTTGATATTTTGGGATTGTCGAAAAACGAACGGTTTAGAATTTCTTAAAAAATGAATTCTTGATATTAAATTTCTCTTTTCCCTTTTTGTTTTGCCTTTGCTACTTTAAAATTTGCTCTAGTTGGAAGTGATAGAATATATTATAATACTAGGTAACCCACTGAACTTCGTACCACCTAAAATTGATTTGATTCTTCTCTTCATAATCAATTGTTAAGATAGATCAGACTGATTGTCAGATTGTTGGATATGCTTTAATTGCATCTTACGTGGTTCTTACAGGCAAAAAAGGAAAAAAAAATAAGGGAACTGTAATATCGTTGCAGTCTTTTCTCGCAAATGGTGATGCTCCAGCAGGCACAACACAAGTCGCTAAAAAGATAAGAAATGTGGATGGTGATGATAGTGATGACGGGAGCAATTCAATGCCGTTGGTCTACCAGTTACCTACAGCACCTAGAGCAAACAGAATTTTCGACGATGATTCAATTCCTCATAAACCGCCATTTATTGCATATCTTACTAATTTACCATTTGATGCTGACGAAGATGATATTTATGCTTTCTTTGGGACAATACCGATTATCTCATTACGGTTACCTCGTGAAGATGGTGAAACCGGTCGCGTGCGAGGATTTGGATATGTGGAGTTTGAAACTCGAGAAGACTTAATTGATGTTTTGAGTTTACCAGATCCATCAATTAAAGGACGTCGAATTCGTATTGAATTGTCCAATGAAAATGAACAACAAAACAATAGGCAAAGGGGTAATCGTCGCGGATTTGAGGGTTTTGGTAATAGTGGGGAGAATCGTGATTCAACTAACTGGCGCCGAGATAACCAAAATCAAGAGTCAGGTGGGTATGGAAATAATTATGATCGGGGTTATAATCGAGAAAGGAAGTTTACACAAGAAGACAATAGTGCGCCTGGATCCTGGCGAACTGGAAGCCGTCCTCCCCTTAGCATGTCGCCACGGAGCGATCGTGGTGCCGATCGGCCGCGTGACACAAACTCACGAACGAGGCATTTTGACCGAGATGACCGTGAAAGAATTGGCATGACCAACCCAAGGGACGAGGAACCGGTGCAAGAAAGACCAAAGTTAAATTTGAAACCTCGCACACTGCCTTTACCAGATATTTCAACAAAGCCAGAGTCGGAAACAGAAATCAGTGAGAAAGATGAGCGTGAGAAACCGGTAAAGTCGGGAGGTGTAGCCCCGGAGAAAGTTTTTGGATCAGCAAAGCCGGTGGATACTGCCTCCCGTGAGCTAGAGATTGAAGAGAGATTGTCGGAAGCTCGCCGACAGGAAAAACTGCGGCAGGAACAGGAGCATGATGACGTAAATGAAAAACTTGGGGAGATACGTTTAGAAAAAACGGATAAAGAAAATACAAATTCGGCAATTAGTTGGCGACGTAGAAATGATCCAGTAGAGAGTAGTAAGGATGACGACAGGAAATACAGCCCAGAAAGAATAGGGCACTCTAATTTAGGTAATAATTATTGAAACAAATATTTACATTATACCTTACTGAATTGTATTTTAGATGATCGTCGTCGTGACAATCGGGATCGGGATTTCAGTCGCTTCAATAAAAATCGAGACAGAGATGAAAGGTTAGTATTATTTTTTATTAATCATATGTCAAAATGTGTATATATGTATGTATGCACTAAAGTGCGGCGCAAGCACTATAAAAATGACTTGCAAGCCATCGCCGTGCTTTCAAATACTGTCGCTCTTCTTCACTTTCACTACAAAACAAGCACTGCAGTGAAGAAAGCTTTTGATATTCATACGAATACTGCACGAAACGACAATAGAACACTAAGCAACTTGAAGTATAGAACAACACTGAAGTAGAACAACATTGAAGTAGAACAACACTGAAATAGAACAAGACTGAAGTGAAACACTGAAGTAGAACTTTTTGAAGTATACGGTTTTTTTTTGTGCACGATTGGAGTACCTGATGTTTCTTTTTGGTATTTTTGGTCTTTGTGATTTACCGTTACTTAGCCTCATTATAGCTTTCTGTTTTGATGTTTTGCTTCACAACAGAACACAAGCACTGTCGTTGCTGTAGCGAAAAGGTTTTCGAATGATGCAGTGCTTGGTTTGTTGCAGAATAGAACTATTGAACATTTGAATTCGCTGTCAACGCGACAATGAAGTACAGTACTTGACAGTACCGTGCAGTAGTGAAGTGTGCCCAATAGAAAGTGTTGTGCAGCTCTTTAGTATGCACACTAAATATACAAGTCACAACTCAAAATTATCCAACATCGATTTTTTTTTTATAAATCGATTCACAGTACACATCTCCAATTATTTTCAATTATTTAATTAAATGTTTTCCTACGCTCAGACTACCACCTGAACCTAAACTAAACAAATCAAATGTTTGGTTCACTCAAGGAATTTGTATACGCATGCACGAGTGAATGACTACGAAATAAGGTGAAATGTCAAACGATCGTGCTCTGCCATGCGACTCAACCCTAGAGAAAATTGTGTCTGCAGTGGACATAGTCGGTAGACTCCATGGTAAAAGTCTCCAAAAAATTGCTTTACAAAAGCTCTCCGGAGAGCGGAAGATTGGTAGAGTTGCGCTGTAGCAGACACACAACAGGTAGAGTCCCTACGCTCTCCCCTCTCCAAGCTACCGAAAAAAACTCTTTCGTAGACACTTGGCTTTAAACATCTCTATGCAAAGCACTGATGCTACATCACGATTGTCGTTATGCCAGTGAGTTATGCAGTCGTGATGCATAAATTGTTTGTAAACTGCTTTGTTTACTAATAGTTCTGATTCAAGCAAATTCTGCAAACTGGAACCACAGCAAAAGCAAAAATGGGCGGCAAAGCTAAAGTTAATATTGCAAACAATTTTAGCAATATGAAGTGAAAAAATGTGTACCAATGGAGTTGCTGCGAACATAGTTAAAAAAGACAAGGAAAAGTTTAAATGTTAGTGTAATGGGCCAGTTACCCGAGACGCAGAACTTAACCGTAACCGTGAACTTAGAAAATTTGGCAGATTACCCAAAACTTGGTATCCTTAAAACTAAAAATAAATAAATAAATAAACTCAGCTGATTTTCTTTGTTGATAGAGAGAAAGATATTGCCACTTAGTTTTTATCCACCTGGTGCACAAGCAAATTAAATCTTTTCACGACATTTTTTCCCTTAATATTACTGAATGTATGAGCATCCAACGACTTAAAATATTAATATACAGTTGAACCTCGATTATTCGGGCCTCCATTAACCGGGATGCTGAGTGGTTGATGTTATACCTCTATTAACCGTGATTTACCTCTATTATCCGTGATTGATTTTTTTACCTCTATTAACCGTGATTTACCTCTATTATCCGTGAAGCACATGTACTTGTGTTTGTTTTTTTCCGTATAACACACATATAAATATACATATTTATTTTAAATAAATGCATTTTTTTAAATATAATAAGATTTCTTGATGCAAATGTACGTTTATAGAAGCAGTTTCACATGTTCTTATAAAAAATAAATAAAAATAATAAAATTTATAAACCTCTTTTAACCGGTATTTTCGATTATCCGTGATGAGCCCGGTCCCGAGCAACCCGGATAATCGAGGTTCAACTGTATTTACAAAAATAGTAAGAAGTTCATTCCACTTTTTTAATTTTCTAATTTCGAGCAGAGTAGTAGCATTTCCCGGAGCGAAACCATCAGCTGATTGCGTTTTCCAAAAACATAAGCTTAGAAACCAAAACGAAACAGATTTCTAAGTTTACGGTTAAGTTCTAAATTTACGTTCTATATCTTGGGTAACCAGTTGTACAGCTTTCGGGTACGGCAGGTCGTGTCAGCTGACAGGTGAAACTAAGTTACTTTACCGGTAACTGGCCCATAAATAAGAAACAACCCTTAATTTTTGATTTTGATTTTTTATTTCAACATATATTTTTTTTCAAGTAGAATTCACTTGGTGTTTGTACTTTTAGTCTCTTAAAAACTAAGTTAGTTCTTAAAAAAAATACATTTCTTAATTCATGGACCTCGACAACTCTCGCAACTTTTTTATTTCTTCAACTTTTTCTTTCTCTACTTCAAGTCGTCCCTTTTCTTAAATTGTTTCAAGGAATTCTTTCTCAGTCAGTCAATTTCACATCGAGGCCGTTTGGGTGGAGGAGGTGAAGTTTTCTTCTTTCGCTACATTTTTTCGGTCAACACAGATTCTAACGTCGCTAAACTCGAATCTAATAAGTTGCCGATCACGACGACATCACTCCTTGTTCCATACACTGCATCAACATTTTCAAAAAACACACGTGCTTGCCCCCACTCCTCATATGCGGTTCCGCTTTCTAATCCTCGGATAAGTTGCCATCAGATTCAAGAATTTCCGAGTGATGTCTTCTCAACTAAATTTAAAGCCGTTGTCTACTTCTCTTATTTCGTGCAAGACTTTTACCCCAGCACGGTTTTTTTCTTTCTTTAGCACGGAATTCCGCTTCATTTCTCAATCTCGTTGAAACCAGCAATTTTGTAAAGTGGTAGCTCACCTGTCTATCGCTGAAAATGTTAATAGAGTAAATTATTTTGGAATTTATTGTAAAATATCACAACTTTCCCGTTTACGGAGACCCGGCCGCTGGGCGTGCTTCTTTTACTGTTTAGGAAATTTCATCTTGCCCCATGCCGAATAGGCCGGAAAGAATAGCTTGGAACAGCGCTGTACCACCGTATAGGACCATTTCTGGTTGGCCCGATTTTTGAATTCCTGTTTGACACAATGCCTGAAATGAGCTCTGATCGTCAGCTATGATCGGCTCAGTTCCATAGGGTCGTTTTGTCGCCCCTTTGCCAATCTGTCCGCCTCCTCATTTCCATCGTGCCCACAGTGCGCAGGAACCCAGTGTATTATCACCCGGTTATCCTTTGAAATGTCTTGGAGAACATTTGCTGTCTCCCAGACTAGTTTGAAGTAAAACGTCGTCGAGCTCAGAGCTTTTATTGCAGCCTGGCTGTCGGACATTATGATTATCCTCTTTCTCCTGACATTGAGAGTCAGTATTTTTCTGGCACACTCGTTTATGGCAAAGACCTCAGCCTGCAAGACTGTGGCCGTGTCTCCCAGACTGACTGCTAATTTGGGAGCTAGTACTAAATATTCCAGCTCCCGTCCCGCCTTCCATCTTTGAGCCATCGGTGTACCAGACAATGTCATCGCACGTGAGACTGATTCTATTAGCAGCCCAGTCTTCCCTGTGCGGTATGTACATAACGTAGTTCTTCCTGAAGAGGTGTCTCGGTGGCATCAGATCCAGAGGCATCCAGAAGCCTCCATCTCGCCTCCTATCCTTCAACAGCGATAGGTGACCGATTGCATGTGCATCCCTATGTATGGATCCACTTTGCATTAGTCTGTGTGCGCTGATGGTTGCAGTCATTTAGTTCCAGCGGCAGCATCCCTACTATAACATTTAGGGCTGCCGTTGGTGTAATACTGAGACATCCTGTTATACAGGTATTCGCTAGTCTTTGAAGTTTTCCCAGCTTAGTCACAGTTGTTATTTCCGTGGTTTTCCTCCACCACACTATCGCCCCGTAGGTGATAGTCGGCAGAACTATTTGGGAGTATAAACTCTGAAGCCACTTCGGTCTCAGTCCCCAATTTTTGCCACAGATTCTTTTGCAACTCCAGAGAGCATTACCTGCCCTCTTGATGATGCGATCAACTTGAGGTTTCCAGTTCAATTTGCTGTCCAGGATTACCTCTAAACACTTAACTTCCTTCGAGAAGTTCAGTTCCTTTCCAAAGATCATAATCTGTCTAAGGTCGATCTCCCTTTTAAGTGTCAAAGGCACTACGATTGTCTTGTCTGGATTCACAGACAGTTTCTGTCTGATACACCAGTGCTCCACTATCCTCAAAGCGCTCTGAAGCAAGTCTGAGACGGTATGTCCGTCTCTGCCTCTGACCACAATGACTAAATCGTCAGCATATGCGATGACTTCATGCCCCTGCTCTTCAAGAAAGCGGATTAATCCGTCAACGACTACAGACCACAGCAGGGGGGATAGTACTCGTCCTTGAGGACATCCTCGCGCTGTGCTTGCTGACAGCTCTGCCTCCCCTAAGTTGGACTGAATCACCCTGCTCTCCAGCAATGATGATATCCATCTTATAAGGGTGGCAGGCGCCTGTAGTCCTTCTAGCGCCGTTTCTATCGCTTCAAAGGTTGTGTAGTTGAAAGCCCCTTCTATGTCCAGGAAACCAGGACTTCTCTATCTTGCCTACCAGTGCCGATAGGGCCGTTTCCGTGGATTTACCTTTCTGGTAGGCATGTTGGTTCGTGCTCAAGGGATGCTGAGTGAGTATTTCCTCCCTCAGATACCGGTCAACGACCTTTTCTAAGCCTTTAAGCACAAAAGACATCAGGCTTATTGGCCTGCAAGATTTTGGGTCCTTCTTCCAGGTTTCGGAAGATAGACCACGTTAACTATTCTCCAGGCTTCTGGAATGTACCCAAAAGCTAAACTACATACATAGATTTTGGTTAAAATGGGCGTTAGTATCGCCATTCCCTTCTGTAAGAGCGCTGGGAAAATGCCATCTTTTCCCGGCGCCTTGTAGAGAGAGAGGCTTTTGAAGCCTGTAGCAGGAGGACAGATCTAATGCGTCCTCACAGAACCGCTTAAAGGATTGCAATAACATAAGCAACAACAACAATAACATGGTACAATAACAAGGTATGCCAAGTAGAAAGATCTCACTCTTTTTCCTTTGTTTACATTTGGAAATGCTGTCAATCAAAGTTACTAGGGTTGCGTTTACGCTAGAAATTTAGTACCTTTTTCATGTATTCCATATGTTTTGGAAATCTCCATACTAAATAAACCAGAAAATATGCAGTTATTTTGCTGGCTTAAAGTAAAAAGCTGCTAAGTCCTTTTTTGTCAAATGTTACGGGAAAGACAAAAACTATGTAAAAATATAAATTAGAAGTAATAGTTTTATTTCTTTAAGTAACTTAACACATTTTCTGCAGTTATTTTTAATTTGTGCACTGGACTGGACCATTTCACAAAGCAAAACTTTTTATTTTTTCATGCAGGAATATGAGTGCGTGAGCTGCACTTCAGTGAATGGAAGTGCAATTTGGGAGGGGGTGTTGAGTTAATGCGATAGAGAGACTTTTTGACAGTATGTATATTTGTCATGTTTTTTTGATATTTATAAAGCCGCGCCAAAATCTTGTCTACTGTATACTGTGGTTTGCCTTGCTGTTATTTTGTGGTTTTTTATTTCAAAAAGTGAGTGGGTGAAAAATAATTACGCATTAAAAAATGTCAAATCTTCTGTGTGTATTAAAAAATGCCGAGAAATGTCTTTTTAAAATTGTGTCTATGTATTGTTAAAAACTGCATGCTTTTTAGTATTTTGTAACTCTGCGCACTACTCCCATTCATAAGCATCTCTCATTTTGGCCATTTGACATTGATATCCCATAATATATTACATGAAAAGTACTCTCCCTATCTGGCATACCTTGCAAACTCAGTTTGAGTTTCAGTGTCGTTAGTGCTTGTTTAGATTAGTATGGGGTTTGGCCTTAAATAATACTGTTAAAACAAAAGTTTCAAGTGGCTGATTTAGTGAGAGATAACGTACTGTATTTCAAAACGGTCCACGGTGAAGTGGCTTCATTTTGCGTGAAATATAAACTTGTCCCAGTCTTGAAGTGAAAATTCTTCCTCGCAAAAATTGCAGCACATGGATCATGTTTTCGCGTTTTTCTTATCAAAGTATCATAAGTATCTTGAATTCTATTGAATGACATGAATTCATTGCTAATCAATGAAATACAAGGCTGTGAACCTATTTATCTTGAATTCCCCAAAACTCACACTTTCTCCATGCAAAGTCGTTAACTGGTTTGGGTTGAGGCGTTTGCGACTTTTGGTTGTTTAGCTAAAATCTGCCGGCTTGAAATGTTTCGCACATATACTCGTATAGTAGTAATCGACCAGGACTACATTGCAATTGGCAATCCATTTGTGACGCTCCTCGATTTAAAATGGTGGGCGAAACATCGGTATACTGTTTCATAGTGCAGATCTGAATAATTTGTGAAATACAATTTAACCCTTCGTTGCATGATTTAATTTGCGTAGAGAAAAAAAAATTTGCCACATTATTCTTGTTTCTTGTTAAGTTACGATGGTAAAAATGAAATTTTGTTGAATTCCTATGTCCACGAAAGAAGTTAAGTAACATTGCATATATGCAATTTCATGCAGCAAATCCATAAAAATGCAAAATCATTTTTCCTTTTGATTTCCTCACATTTTTGCAATTACGTGACATTTTACTTATACGAAATTCTATATTGTTATTTCTACAGAAAAACTACGAGTTTTGAAAAAGTTGTTGTGAATTCATTTTTATTTTGGGAAAATATCTTAAACTGTAGTATTGTAGTACTGTAGTAATTATAATATAAAAAGTTTAATGTAAGGAACTGGGAAATTATTCTGAATGAAATTTTTTATAACAATTTCTTGTTTTATTGAAACATAAATATGTGTCACACTTTTCACATTTAATGAAAGTCTAACCATTGCAACCTGGAAGCTTGCAAGTGGCACGATTGTCAACCCATTTCGGCCAGTGGTCCATATGATCCAAGCGAACTTCGTTTTGGGGAAGTGGTAAACTTCTTTGGTGATTTCTCTTGAATAATTTTAATTAGAAATGGTTTTTAATTATGTAACTATGTAAATAAATGTATAAGTTATACCTTAAGTGCAATATTTCTGGTTACTTCAGAAGGCCTCCCGCGTAATGTTGATTTTTTCCCAATTTTGCAGAGGGTTTCGCCTACTTTTAAACGAAAATCACCCAAAGTCTCCTTGACTGTGTTTCCTTTTTGGGCTTCAGCACGTTTGTACAAAAGCCAAGCATTGACCAAGGCTGTGTCTACTAAGTGATAGAAGAGTCGCAGATACCATTTCTTAGAGCGTATTTTGATTTTATAGCGTCCTATGAAAGAATCCAAAATGTCAACCCCACCCATGAATTTGTTGTATTCGGAAACAATTCTGGGGCATGAAACGGTTATCTTTCTTCCCAGCTTTCGGTCATATCTTTCAACTGTTACCTCAGGATTCTTGCCACAATAATTTGACATCAAGTTGACAATTTTGTTATCTTTCCAAGAAAAAACAGAAATATTAAAACTATCAACTGTTGTAACGTATTCACAGCATTCTCCACGGGGTTTTTTCATCATAATTTTATCATCAGGAAGTTTTAAGTTTGTAATTCTATTGCGACGGATTGTACCCAGTGAATAAATTCCGCCTTTAGCTAGAGTCAGCATTAATGGCAGCGATGTATAAAAATTATCAAAAAAAACTTTATAGTTCTTTTCAGATGGAACATGTCGCAGTAGTCTTATAACAATGTTGGCACTAGAGCCCAAATCAGTCTCTTCAGGAAGCCTATGCACGGGGTTGTTCTCTTGGCCTGTGTATATTTCAAAGTTGTAGTTAAATCCAGATATTCCGGCGAGCACATAGAGTTTAAATCCCCATTTGTGAGGTTTCATGGGGAGATATTGCTTCAGATAAGATTTGCATTTGGTAGAGCACAGTTGCTCATCCACGGAAAGACAGCTTTCAAATGGGACCGATTTAAATTTTTCAATGAAGTGGTTAATAACTGGACGTATTTTAAAAAGTCGGTCACAATTTGGGTCATTTCTGAGTTTCATGTCATCATTATTATTGAAATGCAACAGCGACTTGATTTTTTCAAACCTATTTAGCGAAATGGTCTCCTGTATTAATGTATTTCCAACTATAGGTACCCAATACTGACGGTTGTTAGGAATTTGAATTACAGACATCAAAACGCATATGCCCAGAAATTTTTGCAAATCCAATTCATCAATATGTTCTGGATTACCTGGATTTTTCTGGCAAGCATATAAATTGGACTGGTAAACAATAGACTTTATAAGTTCGTCAGAAAAAAAATATTTGAAATAACTGTAAGGTCCTTTCAAATCCATAAAACTTTCGGGCAGCTCTTCGCTGCCTTTAAATTCAGTATTTAAATTTATATCGAATTCTTTTTTTTTCCAAATAGTTTTATCGCATCGTTCTCTGACCGTTTTTTCTGCAGCAATCTCAACCACTTTATTTATTCCTTGTTGTTCTTCTTCTTCTTCACATGTTTCCTCCGGGCATCGATATATTTTTATTTCAAAATTATTATTATCACCGCCATCATCAAAAAACTCGTCTTCACTTTCATCCCAAAAGTAAATATTTAGCAATTTAAGAATGCAAGTAGTTAACGATGAAAATCATGTAAACTTTTCAAATAATACTTACATTTTAGAAAATTTTCACAATAATGCAAAATATTAAGAAAAATAAACACAATTTTTCCAAGCTCTGTAAACACGTGTTGTTTGGTCGATTCTTTTGTGCATACTTTCAATGTTATTCGCGAAATTCCGTTAGAAATAAAATGTTTTATCATAACAGAAACAGCTGATGAACGAATAACTGTAAAACGCTGCATAGAAAAGTTACCAGATCTCCGAGAAGTTAACATTGCATATATGCAATGCCATGCAGCGAAGGGTTAAAAGCTGCTAAAAATTAAACTTAACTTACAAACTTTACTTACACGGTTTTAAAATCAAAAATTCTTCTCCTTAAATATTTTATGTATTATGACATACAAAAATCGAATAATGTAATACTACTAAATACAAAGCAAATGTTTTGAATTCATGATTTCATTGTTTTCCTTTTGCTTTTAGTACGATTTTGTTTGAATGAAAATTCGACTTTGGTTGAACATTTTTTGAACTGTTTCATTAAGCGGGAGAGTTTTTATTACAATACTTTATTATAAATAAACCGACAAATTCGCAAGAATATACCACACGCATGCGATTGAATTCTATGCTAGCCAGTGTTGCTATATTCCGAATTTCGATTTTTTTATGTTTTGTTCGTTATTGTTTTTGACGTACTAAGTATAATGTAAAAAATATACATTAAATTTTAATAACATAAACCAAATGTTAGTTTTTTGGTTACACCCGAAATTCAGGGGTTACAACTAGTTGGCAATAAACGAACAAGACAAAAAATAGCAGGCGCTCATTCCAGTGATTTAAGATAAAAAAACAGACAGCAGGAGTTGTAAGATGGGATAGGGTCACTAAATTTGAGGCAACGAGGGCAAAACGAATGAAAACTTTTTGAATACGTTCAATACGATTAACCCATTAAAGCCGGGTACCAGTTCCGCCCATACGATTTTGATAAAATTTCATACACGACCTAGAAGTGACCCAAAATGATCAGTAACAAAGCTTTCTATCTCTGCACGTTGCTGAGATATTCATTGGGTATTTTATACCCATTACGCAGCAATGGTAGCTTTTTTCCATACTTTTTAAAGTGATCAGCTAAACACGTGAACAAAAGATGTATTGTTTACAGGTGAGTTAGGAGGCAGATTTTTGTGAAGTTCTAAGGCCACTACGTTTCGCCACATTTTCCACCTCCGGAAAATTCACAATTTTTGGAGTCTGGTAACTCTAGCTAGATGGCGGAATTTTAGGGTGACCTCCACTAGACTAAGATAGTTCCATCTTTACCCCAACCATCCCTATCAATGATTTTGAGATATCTCTACCACGAACTTTTCTGTGATTTAAAAACAAAATCAGTTTTCATGGGTAAAATTTTACCCATTAGGCAGCAATGGGTTAATATGGGAAGCATGATACGGACGCCAAATAAACGAAGAATGTTCCAGATTTGACCTAACATAGGTGGTGAAGAGCAATTTGAGAGTATATGGGTTTGTAAATAGTTTCGACGAATAAAGTTTGTAGTAGGAGATTGATGAATGAAAGCTAATATGGCATACGCCTTTGAAACGATGAAGTTAATGTGGGTTAAGAAAGACAGTCTCGAGTCGAAGAAAATTCCAAGGTCCTTAAACTATTTCGCTGTGCTAAGAGCAGAACATGACATTTTGAAAGTCCTGTACGGAGGGTTTTCATTCCTGGAGAATATTGCATGGAAGCATTTGTTGATGTTTAGAAACATCATCATCAGCATCAACTATAGACACTATCAAGGTCCGATTGTAGAGCAACAGAAACAGTGGGGGACTTTTTGACCACACAAATTTTAAGATCGTATGCGTATAGGGAAAACTTCGCTGAAGGAAAGCATGAACTAATGTCATTAATGAACAGGACAAAGAGCAAAGGTGCTATACTGCCTTGGGGAACCCCAGATGAGGCAACAAAAGGCGTAGAAGGAATGTTTATCAATAACGACGGTACAACATCTATTAAGTAGGTAAGACCGAACCCATTCGAGAAAAGAAGAATGGACGCCCAGACTTTTAAGCTTGGAAACCAGGATTTTACGTCGGGCTCGTACATAAGAAAACAAGTGTAACCCTACAAGAACACTATCGGTCATATGACCGGTCAATTGATAGTCAGGCCTGACAGAAATATCGGTCAGCAATCGGAACAAAGTTTCTATCCTTTTTCTACAAGCCAGTTAACAAAAATGATATAAACTCATGAAGTTTGCGGATTTAAAAATGTCAAGCTATGTCGCTTACTCCTATTATTGATGTCCCTCAGTCTGTCTTACTCCCACGTATGACGTTCCGCAATCTAAAAAATGTATAGCCATCTCACTTGTTTCCAGCTGAAAATTGGAAAATGCGTGTTTGTTCAAAAATTAAAATATGCGTGTTTGCTGAAAATTAAAATACGCTTCTTTGCCTCTTTTTGCTTTTCTTTATTTATTAAAAAAAAGCATTTATTAAAAAAATGAAAAAAAAAACTATCACAAATCTGTTTGTTCTTAGCGGCTTCAGCTTCTGTCGATGGTTCTGCTTCTGTAGTGCATTACAAATATCTGTAAATAAAACAACAATAAATCTTTATTCATTAACGTCATGACTTTTGCAATCCTTGCATGCAGTCATTGAGATTTGTAATTTTTGCTTCGCTTTGTTTACAAGGGTTGCAGAACTTTTTTGTCTTTTTTTTACTTTCACTTCACTATTGCAAATACTTGTTGTATTTGCTCTTCCTTTAATTTCGTCTTTGAATGAATCATCGTCTTCTGGTTTTGTAAAATATAATAAGTTATTTAAAATAATTATTTTGCTGGAAAAATAAGAAATTTTTGCTTACAGCTCCGTTTGCTCGCACGATTTTTAGAATTTAAAAACACAAAATATTGCTGTGTTTCAATGACGTTTTGAACAGGTCGCGCCACCTGTAGCGCTATTGCTATCTATCAGGTGTACAACTTTGCTTCCGCCGTTTTTTTTTCCAAAATTAAAAGCTTTATTGCGAAAAAGTGCTTACAGATGTATTATTCAAAGTATTGTCCGTCGCTAGCGACAACTTTCTCCCATCTTTCCGGCAATTTTCGGATCCCGGCTCGAAAAAAGGAGTCCTCTTTTGACGCTATCCATGAAGCAATCCATTTTTCCAATTCTTCGAAGGATTGAAAATGTTGATCTGCCAGGCCGTGTGCCATCGAACGGAATAGGTGGAAGTCAGAAGGGGCGACATCTGGGGAATACGGCGGGTGGGGCAAGACTTCCCGTTTCAGCGTTTCCAGGTACTTTTTGACCACTTTTGCGACGTGAGGCCGAGCATTGTCGTGTTGGAGGATGACTTGAAGGATGGAGGATGAAGGCCCAGGGCCTTGAGACGTTTTGAAATGGCTTGCTGACTCACTCCCAACGATTCGGCAAGCTCTTCTTGGGTTTGGCACGAATCTTCATCAAGCAATGCTTCTAGTTGTTCATCTTTGAAGGTTTTTTCTCTTCCACCACCATGTTTGTCTTCGACATCGAAATCACCATTTTTAAAACGTTGAAACCACTCCCGACACGTTCTTTCACTCAGAGCAGCATCACCGTAAGTTTCTGAGAGCATTCGATGCGCTTCAGCTGCATTTTTTTGCGAATTGTAACAGAAAAGTAAAACTTTCCGCAAATGGCGAGAATTGGGCACATAAACGGACATTTTCGAGCGTGAATAATACGAAAACAAGAACAACTGTCACTGAAACGGCGATGACAATTCGTTAGGCACTGTCCACACTCACTTTAAAGGCATTACCATCTATGTATTTCAACCAGCCTCAGCCGGTACAGCCACCTATCGGAAAACGGCGGAAGCAAAGTTGTACACCTGATACTTCTAACACGTGTACGAGACAACTATGCACTTCCCAAAACATTTCAAAGTAATTGTTTCGTTTTAGCTTTAGCAAAAGTAATATAAATAATCCAGCTGGAAAAAGCTGGCGAATACTTCTCCTAGCGAACTTTGCTGAAATGCAAACGCATGTATTGGTAAATTTGAAAATGTTCATCAATGTGTTGGAGTTTTGGTCAGGCAGTTCTTGTAGGGAAATAACTGGCAAATGTGTATCTATGTATAATCTATGTATAGATCGACAGAGACTGCCCTATTCCAGCTAACGAGTTTAATGCAGGATGCTCTTAAAAACAAAGAGATAGTGCTGTGCGCCTTCCTGGATATCGAAGGAGCCTTCGATAATACCTCTCATGAGGCGATAGAGAGGGCGCTCAACAGAAGAGGGGTAGAAACCACCCTCAGCCGCTGGACAAGAGCCATGCTCTCTACCAGATCGGCAGTAACAAAAGTGGGCAAGACCACTAGGAGCGTGCTCACTAGCAGAGGTTGCCCACAAGGCGGGGTACTGTCACCGCTACTGTGGAGCCTTGTGGTAGATGAGCTCCTTGAACTTCTGCCAAGCAATGGCATAAATTGTCAAGGCTATGCTGATGACATAGTCATTATTGCCAGAGGAAGGTTTGAGGACACTCTCTGTGATATAATCCAGAAGGAATTAAAACTAACGCAAGAATGGTGCGTCCGGGTAGGTCTAAAGATAAACCCTGACAAAACCGCCATAGTACCATTTACGTGGAAAAGAAAACTGCCACACATGCGTACAATACGCTTGCTCAGTAAGAGTATAGCATACAAAACAGAGGTGAAGTACCTAGGCGTGACACTAGACTCAAAGTTACTCTGGAACAAACACGCTGAGGCAGTTATTAGTAAAGCAACGAGTGCAATCATGGTGTGCAGATCCCTAGCAGACAGGAATTGGGGATGTAGACCAAGCATACTGAAATGGATGTACACCATGATAGTGAGACCAATACTCACGTATGCAGCGTAGCCTGGGCCCCAAGAGCCAAGCTCTCGACTGTGAAGCGGCTCGAAAAGGTCCAACGACTTGCGTGCACGTGTATTACAGGTGCTATGAGGACCTGTCCCACGGTGGCACTGGAGGTTATAATCAATATATCACCACTGTCCTTGGGCTGGCCAGAACCAGTAAAGGGGGGATCACATTCTAAGTCGCAGAGATTTAGACGTGTTGTCTGTTAGTAAACCCTACGAATTGTATCCAATGGATACAATAATGAGAACATATAACTACGAGAAAAACTTCGTAGTATAAGTATATGAGTAACAAAGTGGACTGGGGCTGGGAAGCACACCAGTCCCATTTCAAACCACATACTATTACGTGGTTCACAGACGGCTCCAAAACGCACGAGGGAACCGGGGCGGGGGTATTTGGACCTCGCTTCAAGCACTATGAGCCCATGGGGAATACACCCAGCATATTTCAAGCAGAGTTATATGCCATCAGGCTCTGTGTGCAGACTAACCTCGAGCGTTTGTACAGGGGGCAAGACATAGTCATCTGTTCTGACAGTCAAGCAGCCATCAAAGCACTAATCTCGTATGAGATTACCTTAGGGTTGGTGCTGGAATGCATAGAAGCATTGAATAAACTGGGTACATATAACCAGGTTAAAATCCTCTGGGTTCCAGGACACAGAGGAATAGAAGGGAATGAGGAGGCTGACAGCCTTGCTAGAACTAGGGCAGCTACGATCCCCCTTGCACCAGAACCTTTCATCGGGCTGGGAAAAAGCACTCTAGCAGAGTCACTAAGACTTGAGGAAAGAACTAGGAACTCAGAACACTGGTCAAATGCCACAGGTCTTAGGCAATCGAAAATCTTCATCAGAGGTTATAACTCCAGATGGAGTGAAGAATGCCTCCGACTGGGAAAAACCCAGCTTAGACTGGTCACCGGGCTGTTAACCGGGCACTGCAGGATGAGGAAACACATGCACACAATTGGGTTAGAACAGGTAAGCGTCTGCGAAACGGCGGAGGAGACTCCTGAGCACGTCATACTGCACTGCGATGCAGTATGCCGTAGTAGGAGACAGCACCTGGGCCAGTACTGGCTTGCAGAAGAGAACATCAAACACCTTCTCCCACGTGAGTTACTAAGCTTCATTAGGTCGGTGGGATTGGGGGACGTTCTCTAAGTTGTAGGGGGCACAATAGATCAACTTTGGTCTCAGTGCACATTTCCCCTTTTAAATCTATCTCTATCTATGTATAAAACTGAATATATGTTTGTTTGCTTGGTTGTACTTGGTATGGGCTCCACACCAGACTATTCCATTCCATCCATCACTTGTAGTCAAAGGGGAAACGTGCGACATGTCCTATGCAACACAAGTTTTTCAAAATCCTTCACTTCACTAAAAAGGTCCAAAATGTATTACGAGTACACTTATGAAGCACCAGCTTTGCTTGCGGTCAAAATGACCGCAAATGCTCTTTCTAGTGTTAACAGGCAAATATTCGAGGAATGTTCTTAAAAAATAATCTGGGGGTCATTACATACAGTGTGACCAGTAAATCTTCATACAAAACTTGTAAATCAAATATCTTTAAATCAACTTAGTAAATTTTTTTTTTAAGTAACCTTTAAGAATATTACTTAGGTTGGTTAGGTTGAGGTGGCTGCCTCTGTATGAGACACACTTAGGCCTCTTAATGGGCCCGTTGTGATACCACAGATTCCACCCGTTTGAAATGCGTATGCAACACTGTTTTTTTCAACATGTGATACACCACACATTTCAAACGGAGGGGGAAAGGGAGGGGAGGGGAGCGGACCTACAGTTTAACGCCGAATCCGAACGGCGATGGGCAGTTTTTCTTTCACACTTGGAGGTTTTGCCATTGCCTGCCAAGAGCGCACTTGTGCGATTCTTGTAATTCCCATTCCCTTCATGTGGATAGCGACAGAAGTAGATGAGTGTTTTTTCCAGCCCAAGCCAGGAATCGAACCCGGGGCGCTCGGTATGAGAAGCCAGCGCGCTACCCGCTGAGCTATCGAGGCCGACAAGAATATTACTTAATCAATAACATATGGATGGACGTGGTGCGTGCCGCATGCAATAGTTTTGAAAAAAGACTTGAACGTGTTGTGGCAAGCAAAGGCCAAACAATAGAGTAATTGTCTTTTAAATCAAATCTTTATACTTCAAGTTATAATTGTTAACCGTTTCAACTTTTCCAACTACTGTTTTGATCAATAAAAACTACTTTGTTTTTGTATGAACACATACTGGTCACACTGTATATTACGAGAAAGCCCCGTACTTATACATTGTCGAAAAAACATCTGAAGGGGGGCGGTTTATCTCATAAAAGGTGTTAATTGGTTAAGATACTAAAATTTCTCGTAATCTGCGCTTACAGATAAACTGTGCATTTATTAATTCTTCTCATGCACGTTTTTTAGGACAGAATTGTCAAAACAAGGCCGGGATGAAAAGCAAAGAGATGACAGCAAAACAAAGCGTGATACGAAGACCGAGCGTTCACTGCCAAAATATCAACCCAACCAGAGCGGACCAGTAAGTATTATAAATTTGTCTTAAATCAAAACGCATACGTCAAGTTTTTAATTACATTTCCAATCAACATTATTTAAGCGGGGGAAGAATTTTTTTAGGTTATTTTCACTCCTGAGTTCCACCATTTTGTCTGGTTAAACGGCTAAGGGATATCTACAATATGTAATAATCTCATCTAAATCGGACAATTTGTTTAACTGTTATTAACACGTTCGCGGACGTGAATGCTATAGCAGTCATTTTCATAGTGATGCAAAATGACGTGAATGCTATAGCATTCAAATTTTAAAGCCAATTTTAATTCATTTATATTTTTATAAACTTAA
The DNA here is from genome assembly GCA_964056695.1 of Melieria picta. Lineage (NCBI taxonomy): Eukaryota > Metazoa > Arthropoda > Insecta > Diptera > Ulidiidae > Melieria > Melieria picta. Next base: position 94,276,644 of record OZ057398.1, on the reverse strand, counting down.
ATTTTTGTAATGAATATACATTTCAAAGTAATTAGCAACTGATTCATTAAGCAGTTTCATATTATTTTATTTTTTTCGGTGTACAGTGAAATTCCTTATAACTGGACACTCACCATCGCAGTGGTATTGTCCGGTTAAGGGAGATGTCCGCTTATGGGGGAGGGGGGCACAAAAAATTAGTTGAAATTGTATCCAAGTGTTTCTCGTTTATTTATTTAATATTTTGTACGAATTTATGAATATTGAATATTTTATTAATATTTATTACATGTATAGGTAAAGTACACACATTGTACAAGTGTTTAAATTTTAGTACTACTTTGGTTAAAAAATTTTGTAATGGTTGATTGCCTAAACCAGTGGCGCTCACAGGCGGGGTTTTTGGGGTTCAAACCCCTCCCCCAAACACAATAAATGCTGGTACAAAATATGGTTTCGAGTGGTATTCGGCTCAAAAGTTGCACGCAAACTCTCCACCCCAAAATAAAATCCTGTGTGCGCCACTGGCCTAAACACTGATTGTTTTAATTTCAAATGTTCATTTTCAAATAAGAGAGATTTGTAGGTATTATAGGGTAGTACAGATTTTTAAAAACTGGTTGGGCATATTTCTGAATTTTGTCCGTTTATGAGAGATTTTTTAATCAAAATGGTTTGAAGTATAGTGTCCGCGTCCAGTTATTATATATACACGAGGAGAGAACTACTGTTGAATAAATAAAGTTATAAAAATATAATAAACCTCTTTTTCTCATGTTTTCTATGAATGAATGCTATAGCATTCACGTCACTCTAGTTGAAAAATTTGATCTATATCGTCGTGAATGCTATTGCATTCATTGTGTATAAAGGTTAAAATATGATAATCTGACAACTCTAACAATATATGTGTAATCAGATTTCAGATAGTGCTTATAGTTTCCACAAAAATATCATAGCTTGTCTATTTTTGCAGCTCACTGAAATTTTTACTGTCCGCGAACGTGTTAATATTGGTTTTTATTTATTAATTCTCCCAGATCGGGGATTAATTACACTGGACAACAGCATGTCTGTTGCATGAAGTTTTTTACATGAATCTAAATAGTTTTTCCACGCGGTTTTCTAAAACATATTCCGTTTTTATGTAACAGCTCTAGATTTTGCAAAAAATGGGCGTCTCACTTTTTCGAATTTTCCTTGACATTTTTCACGTTTTCGACTGTAATTTCTGAACCATTAATTCTATAGACATGATTTTTATTCCGTTGCACTAACAACATCTCACGATTTTTCTGATACTCATCAATTAAGTATATGCGTTCTAAATTGGCGTGGTAATAAGGTTTCAAAGTAGAAAAATATGGAATTTCAAAGTGTTTCTTCTGATGGCGAAAATTGTACAGATGTTTCGCAAATCAACTTACGAGGTATATGAATATCTTAAGAAGAAACATCATACAATACAGCTAAGGCAACATTTTTGGCGGAATACACAATAGCATCGCAATAACACCAAAAATGTGGTAATGTCAATTTCAAAATTTTTCAGCCATTTGTCAATGATTTACTTAAAAAACAAAGGCCCTAAAAATATGCATCCTATTTAAATTTACCGCCTTAGCAGAGCAGCATTCAACATGATCTTGACCGAAGTGAAACGTTTTCTTCGGCAATGCTCCATTCCGCCAGAATTGAAATTGGCGACGGCTTTGCGATTTCATGCCGAAGGAGGCTATCAGCGATCGTTAAAAAAAGGCAACCGCCTCTTCCATTTCGGAAAGTGTGTGCTTCTTAAAAGGTCCACCGCCGGTCGCTAAAGCTTCTCTTCTATTATGCGCCAGCTTCCTTCTTACCTCACTTTTCTAATCAACCCAGGTCCGTTACACTTTTTGTTGGTGGTCCTTGCCCGTTCAGCGACTGCGTTAAATGCTTCCATTTATTTTCAAATTCGACTTTGTCGCCTTTTGACACCTTTCGCGATGTCCGCATTCTCCTCCATAAAATCCAAGAGCATTTTGCTCTGGTCAGCAGTGTTATGCTTTCCCTTGATTAAAAATTAATTTATTAGTTTTATTTAACACGATGTTTAATTTATTTGCTTAAATTTTTGTTATTTGTTTTCGTTTTGCTGCTTTCCGATTTCAATTCCACCAGCTTTTTGTTTAACGGAATATTTTCGACAAAAATTTCCGATAATCGGAATGCAGAACACCAAATTTCCGATCCAAATTCGTTCGAACTTAATCGGATTTGAGAACAGGGTTGCATCGGAAAATATTTCCGATAATCGGAATGTAGAACACCGGCGGTCGGAATCAAATCCATTTCCGATCCGATTCGGATTCTGGAACAGGGCTGAATATAAAATATACACATATAGTCAAAATAATAAGTACACTACCTAAAATTTTGTTAATGTAAAATTTTTTTTAGCGTATTGAATTCATACATGGTACTTCCTTTTTATTTGAACAATTTCAATATGCCAATGCTTTGAAAGTGAAAATGAAACAGGGATTGCCCCAATTTGCCGCATTCGTGCTTGTTTCGCTGTAATGTGTTATAATTGGCTGGTCATAAAAATAAGTACATTGAATATTTTTCACGTTTTTCAACAATCTGATAAAGTTTTTCGCAAAGGTTTGTTATTTTATTTGTATTATTATTTAGTTATAATAAAATAAAAAGCAAAACATATTGCAGATGGGTCGCAATAAACATTGTACTTCCGAGGAGAGGAAAATCGCTCTGAGGCTGAGAAATTACGGCCAAAGCCTTTGTTCTTTTGCGAAAACTTTAGATCGGTGACTGTGTTTTGTCCAGAATGCTTTAAAAGCTAAGAAAAATATCGAAAACCGCGGAAGACCAAAAAATACCTATAATGACTGATAACCATATTGTCACTCTTGCGAAAAAGGACCCATTTGTATCCTTGAGAGCCATTTCAGCAGACATCGGCAATGTGATCTCTTCCCGAACTGTTCGTCGAAGGCTACAAAGAGCTAATTTACCTGGACGAATAGCCAGAAAAGTTCCTTTGCTTCAGAAAAAAATTTTAAGTACGGTTAGCCTTCGCAAGGGAACATTTAAATTGGTCCGGACCTGATGGTGAAAAAAAATGGCGAGATATTTTTTGGAGTGACGAAACCAAAATAAATTTGTTTGGAAATAATACTGCTTGAAAGTATTTCAAGTTGTTCAAGAAATGGATTTTAGAAAATGGAGGCGCGTTGCTTAACACGTTCCCGCCGGCGCGGGCCACCGGTGGCCCGCGCTAGACTCATCGGGCGGCGCGGCCTACCGGTGGCCCGCACTAGAATGTTTCATCGGGCGGCGCGTTCCACCTGTAGTACGCATTCGATTGTGCTATTAGACAATGAATGAAAAAATCGCGCGCCGCCAGATGAAGCGCGTCATTAATTTGAGCGCCGCCTCACAGCAAAACTAATGAAAATCGGCCCCGGCGTGAACGTGTTAACCCTAATTCCCAGAAGTGAGCCTCACAGTCTCACTAAAGATTTCACATGGTGATAAATCCAAAAGATTTTCGATTCCATTATTTTATGTAATCCTCTAATGGAATGTTAGAATTATATTGCATTTATAAATTTAACATTTTAGACAGTTTTTGTACTTTTTAAACAAATGTTTTCAGTAATTTAGCTCATATAAGCCTGACAGTCTCACTTCTGGGTTTACGTTAATTTAAAAATTCTGGGAATTAGGGTTAACTGGTCAAGTCAGTCACCGGATCTGAATCCAATCGAAAATCTTTTGGGGGAATTGAAGCAAGGAAGTGTTTTAAAATAACGACCAATTATTAAATTTAACAAAAAACAAAAACTTGGTATGAGATACCAATAGAGATTTGGCAGAGCTTATCTCCAGGATGCCAAAACGAGTGGATTATTCAAAAAATTATTAATTATTCAAATTATTCAAAATAAGGGTGGGTGTACCCAAAGACAATTAAACTATAAGATGTCTCACGTTCATACAAATCAGTGGCCCTTCAAAAATTTGCCGTGGCTTTTTCAATAAAGCCACGTGAGATTGGTTTTTACAGCAACGCCACATCCGGAGAGCAAAGATGAAGCCACGCAAGCAACTCTCTCTGCTTGCAGTCGGCAGAGATATGAATATGCGTGTGATCTCTATGTGCTCTTGTGTTGATTTTTTGGTGGTTGATTGTTTCAATCAGTAGCGCACACGGGGAGGGAACATTTGGGATTCAAACCCCCTCAAATACAAGAATTAGTAGTGAAAAATCCCTCCAAAATGAAGTCCTGCCTGCGCCACTGATTTCAACGCGTGTGAAGTGAGCGCACACAATTTTGCTTTTGCTTGGCAGCGATCGAAGCCGTTGTGCTTTGTGTGAGCAAAACAGAGAGCGTTAATATTATTACGCTCCCACTGTACCGACACTTGCTTGCTCTCGATAATAAAAATATTGCAAATTCGAGCTCGCCCTATGCCTCTCGGTTGTATGAATGTAAGACATCTTATTGTTATTTGTCTTTGGTATACCGGCTACTAATAAAAGAAAGAATTTGTTTACAAATAAAGCCGATAAAGTGGGAATTTGAATTTATTTTATTAATATAAACCGATTGTACTTATTATTTTGTCCAACCATTTTCATTAATTTCATACTTTGTTAACGATGGATGGATGGATGTGAGGGGGAGCCGAGGAAATAACCTAAGGGAGGTCATTACCTCAAGCACTCAGGCTTTATAGCCCATTGTACTTAAGGCTCAGGAAAAAGGTTGATAGAGGAGATTGGAATGGGAAAGAGAAAAAGAGAAAGTGGGTGGAAAGGGAGAAAGGGCTATGAGGTCTCCTGTGCAAATTTCCCGGACTCATTAATGAATCTCTGGAGATCACACAGGGTGAGAGAATGAACTTCGTCCATTCTCATTACATCTGAACCCAGCGTGCGCAATCTCGTTCTAGAGAAGGCAGGACATGCACAGAGAAAGTGCTCTGTACAATCAACCTCCTCCAGGCAAGACATGCAAGTCGGATCCTCGATGATGCCCATGTTGGCCATATGTCGCCCCCATGGATTGTGTCCTGTAATTAACCCGACCATTCGACGGAGGTCTTTCCTTCCCAGCTTCAGGAGGAAATTCCCTGCTTTCCTGTTCGGGCTTTTCACAAAACACTTGGCAGTTTTGCAGCTTCCCAAGCTAGACCAACGTTCTCTGTGTAGGTTATTTACACAGGACTTGATCCAGTCCAGGGTTCCTGCTAGACTGGTGCCGATTATTGGTTCTGGTCCCATGGGTGTACACCCTGATCCACAGTTAGCCAGTTCATCGGCAGTTTCGTTACCTAGAACACCGCAATGTCCCGGAACCCAGATAAGTTGGAGCTTATTACGTCTCGCGACTGATTTTAGCTTTAACTTACATTCTTGGACAATCTTAGAGGTAACACGCGCGTTCTCCAGGGCCTTAAGTGCAGCTTGACTGTCACTACAGACTCCTATATGTTTCCCGCACCATTTCCTCCCAATTATCCATTCCGCTACCTTCAGAATGGCGAAGACTTCCGTCTGAAAGACGGTAGTCAGCCCACCCAGTGAGTAGTAGCAGTTGACACTTCCATCGAGGTGCCATCCAGCTCCAGTACCTTTATCGGTCTTGGATCCGTCAGTGAAGAAAATATCCGTCAGATCCCCTAGCATGGCCTGTGGGTTGTCCCATTGGTCGCGCGTTGGGAACCTCACTTCAAAGTTCCTCCTAAAGGATACTACGGGTATTAGGCAATCCTTAGGGGCCAGCAGCAACGGATATTGCGCTGACAACCTCTTGAAGATTTCTCCATGACCCGATCCCTTGTTGTCGTGCCAGTATCCATAGGAATATAGCCGACATGTCGCTTTCATCGCTTCCTCTTGAACTTTTAGGTCTAGGGGAAGCAGGTCAAGCATGGCATTAAGGGCATCACCCGAGACAGTGCTCATGGCACCCGTAATGCATATACATACACTTCTTTGTAGTCTGTTCAGAGCCAAAGCTGCGGACTTAACCATTGTTCGTCTCCACCAGACTACCGATGCGTACGTAATTATGGGTCTGATGAGTGCGGTATATATCCAGAGGACCACCGCAGGCTTCAGGTCCCAGGTCTTGCTAAAAGCTCGACGGCACTGTTGGAAAACCTTCAGCGCACGGTCTACTTTCGTCAAGACATGCATCTTCCACGTTAGTTTCCTGTCTAGGATAACCCCTAGATATTTCACCTCCGTGGATAGACTGAGGGTCACACCTTTCAGTACTGGCAGTTCGAGACCATCCAGCTTCCGCTTCCTAGTAAATAGGACCAAAGTCGTTTTACTGGGATTAACGGAAAGACCCTGTCCTGTGCACCAGTTATCAATCTTATCCAGGACTTTCTGCATTTTCTTGCAAATTATCCTGAGGGATCGTCCTGATACTAGTCCTGATACTTGTTAACGATACTGAAAGATCCTTTTGTGTTTTATTCGTATTATCCTCATTTATTTGACTTATTAAGTTGCAAGAAAAGATGTATCAATTTGTTTTTCTTTTAACTTAAATAAATACTAGCCTACAAGCCATTGAATAGATTATATAGGCCTGTACTTTTTATTTTGACCATATGTGTATATACACGGTGGACGGAAAGTTTCTGCATACATCGTTTCAATTGTAATATACTTAAAATTCTGATTGCTTGTTTTATTTGAAAACGAAATGGGAAAATCCCCAATAATGTGATGGTTTGAAAATCTTAGGCAGTTCCCTAGTAGATCTACAGCGATTTTAATGCAGGACGGTGCGCGATGTCTTACGGCGAAACAGTCAATAAGTCTTGCTAAAAGTCTATTTAAGCTAGTAAGGGAAGACTGGCCGGGAAATTCGCCAGATCTTAATCCTATTGAACATATCTGGTCCAGGATTCAAGACTTAGTATTTCGGAGTCCAAAACCTGCCAATAGACTTCAACTCATTGAGATAGTAAAACAAGAGTGGGATGCCATATCATTGGCCGAAACTTCGGTCTTGTGCGAAAGTTTTCGAAAGCGAGTCCTAGAGTGCTACGAAAAAAATGGCACACACACAATATTAATGATCAATTGAATTTTGCTTAGATATGATTTACAGCCCTATTCTGGCAACCGTAACAATATTCACCTCGGTAACAATTGAATACTTGGTAACAATTGTCACTTTTTGGTATTCTGAAACAAATTCAAAAGCTCAAAAGGCGTCAATTGTTACGAAATTTGTTACCTCCGTAGGAGCAGGTGACAAGCACACAAAGCTTATAAAATTCAAATTTCAAAAAATTCAAATTCATTCAATTCAAAATTTCAAACTGCAAAAAATGCTTCAGCTGCTCCAGTTTGACAGAAAAAATACAAAAAACAGCTGTTTTGACAGTAAAAGAGCTTTCACCTCGAGTGGTGAATTGTTTGAACTTTCTTCTTGTCACAATTTTTCCAGAATACGGAAACAATCAAATTTAATTCAATTGTTACGGGGGGTAAAAATTGTTACGGTAGTGCCAGAATAGGGCTGTTAGTGGTTTAAATATAACAAATTTTGAAAAGCAATATAAATGATCCTTAACCCATTTTCGGCCGCTGGTCGATTTTTCGACCAGCCACTTTGAAGGAGAGTAGCTCTGCACTTAGACATTATATCTTTGAACTTTTGATGCATAAAATAGCTTTGGTCTTTTGGTAACCCCTCGAAATAATAATTTTTTTTAAAAAAGATAAATTTAGAGATGTTGGCGAAGGCACGAAAAAAAGCATTTTTTTAGTCATATTTTGAATATTCTGAAAAATATATAACCTTTTCAAATTATTGATTTATTATTGATTATTTACGAAGCCTAAAGACCAAATTACCACAATCAATTGATATCCATAAGATTATGAAAATATTTTTACCTCTCAGCACCGCGTACTTTTCAGTGGTCGAAAAATCGACCATTGGCCAGAAGTCGTCATGTATGTACATATGTAAGCCAACAATTGTTTGTTTTCATGCTTGATTATTTTTTGACCAAAGTTATATACATATATATTTGTTTTTATTTGAAATTAAATTTTTATTAATTTATAAAAAAAATAATTAAAAAAAAACAAAAAAAAAATCCAAAAATATTCTTGATTAAGGTCCTAAATGTAAGTCCTTAAAAGGAATTAAAAAAATATTGGCTATTTCTGGTAGCGGCCGAAAATGGGTTAACGGTGTTTTTTTTTATGCAGAAACTTTCCGTCCACCGTGTACATTTCTGTATACAAATAGTACTGCTGTAATAAGTTCGGGTAATGTGATGTACTATATCACATTACCCGAACTTTCGTATATCACATTACCCGAAATTGATTTTTTGCGAAATTTAGTTGCTATGCATTTTTAGTTGTTATGATGTTTTAAAAACGTTAAGTTTGAAGAAGGACAACGCATTTGTGAAATAAGCCATTATATCACATTACCCGAACTAACCGTAGGAACACAATTGGAGCGTATAGACGTATGGGCGCACGGCGTACGGCGTAAATACGCTGTCGAAATACGTTCAGACATTGCCTTGCTCACAATTCCAGCGTGAGCAGCAACGTATAAAATACTCAAAATACGTTTTTCAATTGTCGAAAAATGAATAATACGCCCATACGCGGCGTAAAAAAAAGATATAGATCTAAGTGAGCGTACGACGCTTTTACGTTCATACGCTTGCGTCGTCAATTGTGTGCGCTTTCATAGAAATACATGAAATTTAATTTGACAACGCAATACGTCGAACGTAAATACTAGTGTCCGACCGAAACCACTTTTTTGGGCCGAAACCGAATATTCGGTTTTTTTTTTAATATTCGGCCGAAACCGAAACTTTCTAGTTGAAATAAAAATCACCATATCAAGCACTTTTTTCAACAAACGAATTTTACATTAAGTAAATAAAGAACAAACAAACAAACATAGCATAAATAAATAAATACTTATTAAAAAAAAACAATTTATTCATTTTTTAAAAACGTAAACATGAAAAAATCACCCTTTCGTACCTTACTCGCTAATATTCAAAATTAAATAATTTAATATTATATGCTAAAAAAATAAATTTATTTATATTGGTGGCATCTAAATTATTCCTCCTTTCACTATATATCTGCTACACAATAAAATGTAAAAAATATTCTAGAAAGTTTCGGTTTCGGCTATTCGGCCATTTTTTGGCCGAAACTGAAACCGAAACCGAAACCACTGATTTGGGCCGAAACCGAAACCGAAAGCGAATATTCGGTCAGACACTAGTAAATACGCTCATACGCTCCAATTGTGTTCCTACGGTTATTCTATTATTACTTATAATAGAAATATAACAATCGAAATTGGCTGGGGCATTTCCTGGAAGCACCCTTTCTTATCTGACTATGGCCTTTACAACTTTTTATATTTATAATAATTTTCCTAAAAAAAAAAGATTGCCTAGTCCAAACGACAATTACATATTTCAACGCATCTGAATACTTTTTACTGTTTTGAGTTAATCGATTTGTGCTATGAACGGCTCAATTATCGTTTCTAATGATATTGTGGTCAGAAGTTGTAGGGAACCCCTCAAATTAAATCATTTGTTCGCCACTGTATGTCGTTATTACCTGAATGTATATATTCAAGTGGACTGCTTTATTTTCAGGTTTTACAGTCATCAAATAAATATTCCGGACTAGATGATGAGGCGTCGGACTAAAACGTTGATGTTTGAGCTGCACTGTAACAAGAATACGGCAAAATAGATGAATTCCCATTATATTATAATTCAAAGTAATAAAACACACGATAAACCATTGTATTCGTTTATTATATACAATAAACTAATTTATAATCAGAATTAGCTACTTTGTCAGTGCATGGCATTGCACTTACGCTACAGTTGTTCTTAACCCTTCTATAGTGTTTAAAGAAAAATCCTTGCTATGGTGTTTCCGGATAATTTTGAAATGGCTTGCCTTACCTGTTAGCAATACTCTCTTCTCATTTCAGTATTCTTGCTTGACGTTTGTGATAGTGACGCAGTGTTGAGTATAACTGTTTCTATGTGTGTTTACATTTTTTCAATGGAGTTAAATCTGCAACAACGACGAGCATAATTTTATCATCATTGAGTTTCTAACCAAAAAGTAACTTATTGCGGGGAACGAACACGTGTTAGCTGCCAAGATACAAAAATTGAAAACGGCTCTCATGGACACATCGAAAAACGAGTGCCACAAATGTTCCACAGGAGTGCCACAGGTTCAAGTGCTGGCATAATGCGCCAATGGGGATTACTTTGAAGAGGACATCAATTTCGAATTATAAACTTGTATTTTTAATCTTGTGAGTGAATTGCGGGAACTTTGTTTCTTCAAATTGTATTCTTTTAACCGTCGCCTTACCAACGATTTTTGTGTACGTTGTTTGCCAAAAACCCACCCGGATGACTCCATGTGCTTCCGCCGTTATTTTGAATAAAGTGCTAATACTCGTAAGGGGAAAACTATTGTTACAATGTTGTGCCAACGTAAAAGCTAGGTTCACGAGTTGATCAGCAGCCACTGCAAGTGTTGCGGCCATTTTGACAATCAGCATCAGTGATAAATGGTCAGCATGTCATTCACCAATAATGGAAAGAAAAAAGTGTAATCAGCTGTGGTGTTGCCACTGCCTATTGAATTCGCCTTGACGATCGCTTTGCCAAAACAACCACTATTTTAATGTGCATGAGTAAAGCCATCGTAAGTATGCGTGAATCCGTCACTGCAAGGCACTGGAATTAGAATACGCCGGGGCATGGTAAGTTCGCTGGAACATACATTTTTCCGTTGCGACTCGCGATAATACTGAAAATTTTGAGACCAATTAGAATGGAGAGCGATTTGCGCTACAAGCAAACAGGTGTAAAAGGCAGCCGTGTACAGCGCAGAAGAGTTTGGTTTTAGCAGGCAGCGATGCAACACGGGGTAGTGCAATGAGTAACAAGTATAGATACAGTAAAAATTGTAAATAAAGTGACTGCTAGTTTTGAACTGCGTTTAAGAATTTGAGTGTGTTTTATTTGTAAGCACAGCACAGTCCAGAGAAACGAATACGCCTGCGATATGCGAAAATGTAATTATTATTTTATTTAGAATGGCAGCGGAAGCATTACCATTGAAATCGCATTATTTGTTATGTCCGAAACGGGTGGACGGATTTCTCGTAAAGTCTATTACTTTATACCTGGAACAAAAACATTTCAAAATCTATATTCTATGGTAGTACGGAGGTGATTTTCTCTTAAATGTTATACAAATAGAAACAAAGTATTAATTTTTGGCCAAAAAGTGGTCAGTAAATTGTTTATAACAAAAAAATTTCGATAAAAAAAAACGGCTGTGTACTAAGAGCTAACAATTGTGAAGCTACTGCCACTTTCAAATCGATCAATTCAACGGTGTTCGAGTACTCTGTTCGCTCAGTTTGCAAAAAATAGTTTCGAGAAAAATGCGTGTGAAGCTTGGCGCTCAGCGCGTGCTCCAGGCCGCTGTGGAAGAATAAAGAATTGAACCTGTTAAAATTGTATATTATTACTATAGGAACAACTGGATATTAGTTTTATGACTCAAAATTATTATTTAAGCCAAAAAACTCACAATCTATTTTTTCAATATCCTAGAGTGGTGTACCCCTTAATGCAAGTTTTGCATATGATCTTATTTTTAGCCACAAAAGCACAGTTCATTTTACATCATACTATAATCCTGATTCCCTGTTCAGTTGAGTGTATGACAAAATGCTGACATATTTTAAAAATATCGACGGTACCAAATGCAGACAAAACAAAATATAAACAAGACAAAAATTCACAGCACCCCATAATACAGACATGAGTGTATGACTACGGGGACCAGATTTCTTGAAGCTAAAAGCGGGACAGAAAACCTAACAAAACCTATTGAAATACACAGTAAATTAATTAGAAAAGGATACTATATATCTTACCATTATTTTTAATTAGTTTCAGTTTACATATATAAGTATGACAACTCCATGTTCCGCTTTTCCATGAAAACTTGGCGGGACAGCTTGGTAAAAAGCGGGACTGTCTTGCTAATATTGGGACGTTTCATCACTGTATGTATGACGAAATGCAGATGGGACAAAATTCAGACAAGACGAATACACAAGACAAATACGTAGCAGCAGTATTTCTGCGTTCAAATCTTTACCGAACGCCGGCCTTCGGCTGGGCTTAAAAAAAAATAACCCTCATGGGCGCTACGCCCGCAACAATATTTCTGCATTTTGTCTTGTTTATTTTTTTCTTTGCATTTTATTCTGTATATTTTTAAAATATTTACTTATATAATGTATAAGTCTGAGACTCTGAGATTAAAGATGAGTTAATAAGCCCCTTATGCTGATCCTTATTGTGTGTAGGTTTCGAAGAATAAGCTCTCGTTGGATCAGGGGCCTTGCGATTTTAAAGGATCAAGAAAATTGATGGCCCACGTGACATTTTTATCGATACTGCCCGAGAAGAGGACGTAGCCCAAAACATTTACAAAAAGCTCAGCTCCCGTTGGCCTTTTGTAAATAATTGGGAATTGTGAAACCGCGGTATAAAGATTTCATTTTTTGCTCTCACCACCGCTGTCTTTCATTCAGTCATGGAAACTATTTTCAAGTTTTTATTGATTTAGAACCATATATGTATCTTAAACTAAGTACTAACAATATACAAGTATCACATTTTCATAGTGTAAAGATCAACACCTCTAAGAATCAAAATAGACTACATTGGACACTCCAAGAAAAGGTAGTTTGATAGATTACAAGGCAAGCCTAAACTTTTTTGATATATTTTGAAAGTTTCACCGTTAATGCAGAATCGTAGTATATATTTAGTTGGCAAGTACAATTACTGTAGCTTCTTAAAATTTACTATTGTACAGCGCATTCTTATTGTTACAATTTGGCAATTAAGAGTTATCAGTGCAAGCAAGGCCATCTTGAAATTTTATATATCTTAAAAATAAATAATAATAATCCTGGTGCTAGTGGTGCAGCTGAGCGCAGCTCCAACCACTACTAATAAGGGTCACAGTGTGAACGGTAATTTCGGCACTTTGATCAATTCTAGCCACTCTGTTCAAGGGCGTGCTGGAGCTACTCTAGGCTTAGTATCCGCCCTTTCCTAGGGGAGTACAACAATGTCGCCAAAAAATTGGTCTTTGGTAGGTCTGGCCGGGTGCACGACTCGAGGCTGTGACCAAGGATAACATCCCAACATGGATTCAAGCCATTCCGACCCAGGGACCATCCTACAGCTGATCAGGGTTGGCAACGCTGACCTTCCTACCGCCGACTAGAGGGTAGCAAAGTTGGGTGAGGTCGTAAGTAACTCATGTCAGGCTATTCTTATCCTGAGCAAGGAATCCTTACCTTCCCTGGCTGCAAGAACATTTTTGCTTCTCCCAACTGATCTTGCGCGTATACCGACAGGATACCAACGTGGTAACTGACACTCAGGCCATGGAGGTATTAGAGGTGGAGGAAACAGTGGTCCGGGACCTGTTCGGCGGACTCCGAAAACGCATTGCTATTGTCCCCCCACTCCGATGACGCCGACAATAACATCATCGCACTGTCGGATCACCCTGCGCCTCATGAAAGTGGTGTAGATTAACTCGAACCACTCCAAAACATCTGCCGCTCTTCTCCTCCTGACGAATAAAGGAGAGTAGATAGCGCTCGTACAAGAAGCCTGGATCTGTAACGGTCACATTCGAAATCTTAGTACACCAGGATACAGGATTCTGCACGCAACCTGTGGAGGTAAAAGCAGATCCTGTATCCTTATTAAGAAAAACATTAATGCGTTTCTTTTACGTAACTTCAGTGATGCAACGTAGCTGCGGCAGTGGAAATTCCTGGCTTCTAGTTATGGTTGACATCTACATACATGTCCCATAACGACTCTGAGGACTCCCGACCGCTACCCCTGAGAAGGATAGTGGAGGCAGCGAGGAAGAATCGACATTAACCCGCGAGGTGAGTCACTTTTCGAGATTATCGTTAGTACTAACTTAAGCATTGCTAACACTGGGTATGAGCCCACTTTCATTACCTCTATTCTATATGCCACCAATCTGCTCAGAGAATGAAAAGTTTCCAATGTGCACTTGTTTTTCGACCATAGGTATAAAGACTTCCGTGTCGAAGCCCCTCAGGTCACCTCTTACTGGAACAGAAGACGAACTGACTGGAAAAGTTTAGGGCAGTTTTCACAAGATCTCTGCCAGCTGATGGTCCATCAAGAATTGGATCCATTCAGCAGCTAGACAAGGCGGTATCATCCCTTACCACTGCATATAAGGTCGCCACTGAAGAGTCATGTCCTGTGAGAGCTCTCTGGGGTAAAACCAAGCCAAATAGGTGGACCTCTGAAGTGGCAATACTGAGAAGGGACAACGGCGGTCACTGTGTCAATTTCGTGACTGATCTGCCAAGAAGCGGTGCAAAAACAAGCCTTGCACTTCGGAAACGCAATCATTCTGCGAAAAATGCAATATACCTTTATGTACCTCTGAAGAATTGCATCAAGCAATTTCACACTTAACACATTGACGGACAGTAGGAACAAGTGAAGTTCGAAATTTGACACTATTAGAAGTATAGTTTTACTTTTTCTGCTTAAATAAACTTAATTTTGATTAATTCAAAAAATTGTTTCCAAAACATGACACTACTACAAAACATGCTTCTACTTGTACCCCGGTAAATGCACATTTGTGTCGCTATAGCCGCAGTGTCCAAAAACGACCGTTTCGTTTTAGATGGCTATTGCCGTCAAGCCACATAGTGAGCTTCGCTTTGACGGCTATAGCCGCAAGTGTCCGTCAACGTGTTAATAAATAAACGAAAAATGTCCTAAATAAATAAGCGAAAAATACTAAATTTACTACGAATTATTTTTGATTTAACTATTTTATTGTTTAAACATTGTTCAATAAAAATAAATTGAAATTTTTATATACATACATTAAAATTATATTATAATTGTGAACCTATGCTTCTCAGGCCATTAATTTGCAGTGAGCACTGCATAGATCCGCGTTGAGGCAGAACACATATTTGGAGCTTTTTAGGAAAAAGTAAGACATAAATAAAAAATCTAACATCATATTCGTAATCAGGAGCCTCAAATTATTCTAAAATGAGGGTTAATTAGGGCTGCCACTTCTTCGGCAGCCCCGACCCGGAGATTAAAAAAAACAAAAATGTATTCTTTTTTGAAGGATATAAATGTCAGTTTATTTTTTTGTGAAAATGAAATAGGTTTAACATATATAAATATTACTATAAAAATAACACAAATTCATTTGTACTGAGATCTCTTATGGTTATACCATAAACTTATCTTCTATATATATATATATATTAAGATGGGTCGCACTCCATACAAAAAAAAAATCACGTTTCAGTCACCACCTAAAAATAAAATTCAGAGTGTTTAATGACTATTTGGAAAATATTGCGATTCTGAGGTAAGCCAATTGTGAGCGGTTTTGCTTCAAAAATACCTCTAATTATCATGTTTTTTGGGTGTAACTTTTTTGTTGTTGGACATTTTCGAATAATTTTTTTGGTTAGATAAACCTTCAGGAGTTCTTGGATTGCACATATTTTTAAAAAATTTTTTTTGTTAATTTATTGAGTTCTGGAAGTTTTAATATTTATTTTTGAAGCAAAACCGCTCACAATTGGCTTACCTCAGAATCGCAATATTTTCCAAATAGTCATTAAACACTCTGAATTTTATTTTTAGGTGGTGACAACACCAATTTTTTTTCGCGACCCACCTTAATATATATATGTATATAAAAATGAATCGTGGTTCGTTCGGCTGCTTAAAACTTGAAAACGAGTGTGCCAACTTGGATACTTCCTTCGACGGGATTGTTTGAAATTGTTACGTGAAGGTTTAGGAAAAAAGAAAAGTCGGGAAAACGGGGCGTGGCACCACAAGAATACATTTTTAGACAATAACTTTGGAACCATAAGTCACACATCAATTAAATTTGGTACAAACTTACTATTTAATCATGTCCTTCAATAGAGGGAATGGGGTGGGTATTGAACAAAGGGGTGTGGCACCGCCCATACAACTCAAATCTTTTAAATGGAATAGCTTCCGAATTGTTAGTCGCACAGCATTGAAAGTTGGTGTACCGTCGTTTCATAGATGTGTCATTCTACTGCTAAAATTTGATGGGTGTTGAACAAGGGGCGTGGCACATTTTTTATGACCCAAAATTTCAGCAGAACTGTAAGTCGCACATCAATGAAACTTGGTACGAACCTACCATTTAGTCATATCTTTCGACAGAGGGAATGGGGCGGGTATTTAACAAGAGGGCGTGGCTCCGCACATACAACTCAAATCTTTTATATGGAATAGCTTCGGAATTGTAAGTCGCACAGCATTGAAATTTGGTTTGACATCCTCCCATAGAAGTGTAATTCTACTGTTAAAATTTAATGGGCATTGGACAAGGGGCGTGGCACATTTGTTGGGCACAAACTATCCGCATAATTTTCGAACTGTTAGTCGCACATCAATGAAACTTAGTACGAACCTACCATTTAGTCATATCTTTCGACAGAGGGAATGGGGCGGGTATTTAACAAGAGGGCGTGGCTCCGCCCATACAATTAAAATCTTTTATATGGAATAGCTTCGGAATTGTAAGCCGCACAGCATTGAAATTTGGTGTACCGTTGTTTCATAGATGTGTCATTCTACTGATGAGATTTGATCGGCGTTGGTCAAGGGGCGTGGCACATTTTTTATGATCCAACAGTTATTCAGTATACACACACACATCAGTGAAACTTGGTACGAACTTTCCACTTAGTAGCACAATAGACTAGAAGAAATTTGTGAGCATTGGACAAGGGGGCGTGGTACCGCCTCCATTTTTATATACATAGATTGTTTGTCCTGACTGACTGACTGATTGATTGATTGACTCATCATCGCCCAGCCCAAACCGCTGAAATTTGAACTATGGGTACTTCTTGAAGAATGAACCTTCGCTAAGACGGGATTTTTTGAAATTCAGGGTCTAAAGGGGGCAACACATGTATTAAGGTGTTGTATGAAGAAACATGATTTAATAGACATATTGATTTCGAACTTCCTGCAAATAATGTAGATCAAAAATAATTCGACCCGTATTTAATAATTTTTTAAAATCAAAATTTAACTGGACTCGAAAAAAACATGAACCGATAGGCCTATTGACTTCAAAAATTGTAAAAATACTTGAAGTAAAAAAAAAATGAACGCGTTTCTAATTATTTTCAAAATCGAAATCTAGCAAACTAAGGGTTAAGAATTTGTTTAGAATAAATGTGAAAACTCATGATCTAAAGGGCCTTTTGACTTTACAATTATTGGAAACACTTGACATCAAAGATAATAGACATATGTTTCTTTTTAAATCAAAATCTGACGGGGTCAACAATGGGTACAGAATTTGTATCGGGGGAAACAAGAGAGCTTGCGTGCGAAGCCGCGGGGCCCAGCTAGTATAATAATAAAAGTACTACTTTAAAAATAACACAAATTCGTTTGCACTGGGATCCCTTATGGTTATACCATAATCTTATATAATAAGTAATTACAGGCACATTTTTAGTAGCACAGGTTTTAAAACATAAAAGAATAAAAATTTTGATCTATCTATTTTTTTAATTTGTATTCATCGTCTTTGCTTGCATTCATCACAAGTTGTTTTTGTTCTGGATGATGCAAATATTCACAAACTTCTCTGCAACCCATATACAAATTTATTTTTATACATAATTCGACTTTTACCAGTGTAATTCGCTTGCTGTTCCGATCGTTTCGCCAAACTGATTCCATGATTAAAAAATGCGCTCTACAAATGCATTACTGACAGGAATGCTCAACGTTTTTGATATAATTTTGGTTAATTCAGTCATTTCTGCATGTTTAAAAATGGAAATCTATGCATCAGTAACACATGAAAAATTTTTCTTCACATTTATTAAAATGTTATTGACAGCATTTATTTCGTCGTTGACTATATCTGCGTTTATATT
This sequence comes from Melieria picta, assembly GCA_964056695.1. Lineage (NCBI taxonomy): Eukaryota > Metazoa > Arthropoda > Insecta > Diptera > Ulidiidae > Melieria > Melieria picta. The sequence goes on along the minus strand of OZ057398.1, from coordinate 94,258,513 downwards.
TAAATTTAAAAAGTCTGCTTCTTTTAAAGTATCCTCAAAATTTAAATCACGTTTAAAAATATTTAAGGTTCCTAACATTTCCATAGGGTTGTTGAAAAAATTAGAATGAGTTTTTATATCAGGCAGGTGCCACATTGCACTTTCACTCGAAATCGAAATTGCATTCGATCGAAATACATTTTTGAGGTGCTGCAATTCACTTTTGTGGATTTCTTGTCCGAAAATGAATTCATGTGAAATGTCATGTGCCACATTTCGATTTCACAATTTTATATGTGATTTGAAACCGATCAGATTTGCTGAAGTGAAATTAAAAGAAAAAATCGAAAAAGGAAAGAAAATGTAAGTAAATTGCAATTATTCGCGAAAATAAAGTTATTTTAAGTGAATGAATGATTTTGGTTTTTTTATTCAGGGGAAAGCATACAAAATTGTTCTTTCAACCACATTGCGAGCTGCTGAATGTGTGTTTATAGGTTCCCGCTTCTGGATCTCTGTATGGTGTTAAAACGACTGGCTCCAGTGCATAACCAGCATCCCCTAGAAGCCAAGAAGATAGCCGTAGAAGATATTCTCGAGTCCTGCTCACACTCCAAATAAACGCATCGTGACTCGATCCCTGACGACGCGCATCGACCCCTTTGATGAACATATTTCAATCGCATATCTATTTGAAATAATGACCATTAGTAAATATATATATCGTTTCATATCTGCATATGTATATGAACTTACAATCATAACATTAATGCTGAAATATCCTTTTCTATTGTATACTAATTTTTTTAATAATTGACTGGCACGACAGCCCGCTTACGCGAGACTAAGGCCTAGCTTCCCGCAACCACCCGTGTTGTGCGTCTGAATTTCTACGCGGGTGGAAGGGACCTACAGTTTTATGCCGGTTCCGAACGGCAGGTTGGGAGCTCTTTCATAAGCAATTTTTACTCTCAAAGGTGTAATAACACTAAGCAACATATTGAATGCATCTTTGTTCACTCGATAATATCATATGCACCTTAAAATATATAGATTTTATTTAGAATTTTAGAAATTCTTAGTAAAAAAAATTCCACGCAACTTACACTGCATCCGCTATTTCCAAAAAGTTTGAAATGTCTCAATGTACGCCGCTGAATTTTTCTTCTGCAATTTTCTCTTTTTCAATATTCAACATCGCAGACATAAATACAGCACTCATTTTTGCACAAATATAGAAAAATTTTAATTTTCAATTTCAACTGACAGCTAATTCTACCGAATCAGCTGTTTCAAAGTTCATTCGAAGTGGATTGCATATCGGATCGGATTTCATGAAAACGAGTGGAATGTTGTACACCAAAAATGAATCCACTCGATTTGTAATTCCGATTTCGATCGAACTCTGGCACCTCATATACAAATTCATCTTGCGCTTTTTTAACAAAATGCTTTAGATGCATTCGAACCATTGCACAGTGATTCGACTCCATACAACCGCGGGACAAAATTAGGAGTGGTCCGTTCTTCATAAAATTTGATATACTAGTTAATCATGGTCTGCTGAAGTTAAATCTTCATTTTGTTTATCTTAAACTTTTGTAGTCTGGCAATGCCTGAGACTTAAATTTGCAATTTTCGTAATTTTTGAAAAGCTATAGCAACAAGTGTGTTGGCTAGATTTTTCAGATTTTACATTTAATCGATAACGTCAACATTGACAATTGCAAAGAGTAACAGAAAGTCTCTTAGGACTCTTTAGTTTTGCAATAAAAACGATAATCATAGACGTATGTTTGGCTTTTTTGCAGTTTTCTCAATTTTTCATGCTGATTGCATACTTTTAGGGATAAAAAAAATTAATTTTGTCGAAAAAACGTGTTTAGACAACTTTTCAAATTGAATTATTTTCTGAGATCGGAAGAGATCGGAGGATATAATTACATTATCTAACAAAGAAAGAATGCTTCTTAAAATAAAAAAAAATCCAGGAACATACTTTCACATACTTCTTAGATATTTTCCTCTAAGTTTTGCCAATTTTCAGATATTTAATTTAGAAAAATATTTTGAATTAAAAGTGATGTGAAAGCCTCAGCTTTGCAAATTTTGAAAAAACATTAAAAGCGAAAATGCTCTCATCATTTCTTAATCGATATTGAATTAAATTTAAATTTTTTTACTCAATAGACTAAAAAACAGAAAATATGTGTTTACAATTTTTCGTGAAAAAAGTTCCGACTTTGAGCAGATTTTGCAATTGCACTAATTAATTTTTTGCACAGATTTTTTGGGTTTTCTTAGTTGGAGTTTTACTTTTCAAATTACATCAAAATCATTAAATTCTGAGACTATAAATTTTTTGAATTTTGTCTATGGAACGAATCACTGTGCGTTGCTCCAAAAAAATTGTCTGTTTCTAATTTACCTTTTAGATCAAGCATTACATCATGTAATTCGGTTGAAGTTAAATCACTTTTTTCTAAAACAAGGATGGTTTCAGTCAATACATTAAAAAATGAGATACAAAATATAAATACAAGTCAAAAACATCATAGAAAGCTCATTTGTATCTTCTGAATTCACAGAAGGCATAGGTACACCAGAACTTAGCATTTTGCAGTTTAAAAGTTTGTACATAAATGGATCGCATTCTTCTCCTTGCTGCAGCGTTAAAAGAAATCGAAATGATAGCCACTCAGAACACACAAGGAATGCAAAACCGAGTATGTGTACACAAACGAATATTCTGCATTGTTACTTTTAAGCACTTACTTAAAAAAAGCACCAAAATCGCTGACGATCGGTCTGGCAAACTGTAACCTGAATATGAGGCACCCTGTCGCTGTGTTATGCATGAATGCTTTTACGAGCATACTTTTAGGCACGCACTTTAAAGTACGGCCGGCTTGCTATAATTTCGACATGGCAAGGATGGTTCACGATGGTAATAGGATGTGCGAGAACGATCGAGAGATAGTCCAATTGGAATGTGCGAGAACAATCGGCGCGATAAGCAGACAAGTATAACAGGCAGCCGGGTACAGCGCAGAGGGAGAGTCTTATTTGAGCAAGTAAAAGTGAAACACGGAATAGTCCAAAAAGTAGTAGCAAGTGTAAAGACAAGTAAAGTGTAAATTTGTAATAAAGTGATTGCTAGTTTTTGACTGCGTCTTGCGTTAAGTAATTGAAGTGTGTTTTATTTTTCAAGCACAATCCAGAGAGACGAATAAGCCTAGATAACTTATTTTCGTAACATTTGGTGTCAGAAGTGGAATTGTGCTACTGGAAATAAATTAAAAATTTTAAACGCAGACATGGTTAAACTCGAGCAACTGAAGGTGGACCAGCTGAAGAAGGAACTGGCTGCTTGGAATTTGCCGAGTGCTGGCGGAAAGGTAGAGTTGCAGCTGCGCTTGCGGGAGGCGTGTGAATCACGAGGCATCGATTGGGCTGCGCACGAGTTCGCGACGTAGGAGCTAGAGGCGTCGGCCAAGGTGGAGGAATCGTCTGCTGGTGCTGCGTCGCTGCAAAGTACGGCTGCAGCGGCTGCGCCACTACAAGCATTGGACATGAGCCAGCTAATGGTTGCACTTACAGGCATGTTCGAGACTTCCAACCGTGAAATGGCAGCCAAAATGGAAAATGAAAATCGCGAAATGTCGGCGCAAATGGCAGCGAAACTGGAAACTATGAATCAGGAAATTTCGGCAATATGGCAACATGGAAACGAAAATTGAAAATGCGAATCGGGAGTTGTGCAGCAAGCTTCAGGAAAATTCTGCGCACTTCGAGCAGAAAGTGGAAGAAATTTCCCACAGTATTGAGCACCTGGAGACGCGAGTGGAAAATTTGAATATACGAGTTGGAAGATTCGATGAACAAGAAAATTTACGAGCGGCTTAGGTAGGTACAGCCGCGAGAATGGTTGCCGCCAGTTCAGGAAAGTTTCGCTACCAGAACAGAAGTGCCTACTTATGATGGTGGCTACGCCGTTCGATACATTCAAACTGCAATTCGACTTGGCTGCTCTGGAAAATCAGTGGACCGATGTTAGGACAGGGCGGAGGCACTGGCGCTTAAAGGTCCTACGGCTGAGGTAATAAAATCAGTTCCAGAATGTTTAAGAAGTGATTACGAGGCCGTCATGAGAACGTTGGCAGCAAAGTACAGCAACGAGCACAAAACGCTGTACTACTGCGAGCTGAAGAACCGTAGACAGAGAGCCAACGAGGCGCTGCAGACATACGCAACAGATATTGAGCGGCTCCTACTGTTGTCCTACCCGGAAGTCGGCGCTGATGTTCTAGAGCGAATGAGAATTGAGGCGTTTATTGAAGACCCGGAAACACGTCGCAGTGCGTTGATGATGAGCAAGCCGACATTTAAGGAGACGGTGACCAGCGGGATGACATATGAGGCAGCATGGATTGGAATCTCTCGGTATGCACCTGCAAAAATACACCGAATACAACCGGAAAGCGACATCCAGGTCCAGACCGTAAGCTCTGAGGCCAGGCCACGGGCGGTCTCAGCTAAAGTTGTTTGCTGGCTATGTGAAAAGCAGGGTCACATAGCACGTGACTGCCGTCGACGAAAAAGGCGTGCCCGTTCTCGATCGCAATCGCCCGAAGCGAGGAATACTGACAATCGATGTTCACCCAACAATCGCAGGGCTGAGGACGAGGAGTCGTTAAACTAAAAAGGGTAAGCCCAAAGGGGCGTGAGCTGATCTGACCTGCTGCCCCACCGTCCTCGTCTCGCAGCTGAAACGACAACCCAGCAGCTTGACGATTGAAGGAAAGATAGATGGAAAGTTGTTTTTGTTGACACTGGATACTGGCGTGTCATATTCAATCATAAAAAGGAAGCTTCTGAGGAATTGGGAACCACTGCATGGCATACAGCTGAGGACAGCGACTGGCAAACGTGCGACAGTTAGAGAAAAAAATCACAAAAATGATTGCTATCGGCACCAACAGCCTGGAACATGAGTTCATCGTCGCGGATATAATGGACGACGTGATTATCGGCGTGGATTTCATGATTAGGCACGGATTTACGCTGGACCTGAAAGAAAATGTGCTGAGATATGCCAACGTTGAATTCCCGCTGCACACCGGCTATGAGCGAAGCGTGGCGGTAAGGAAAGTTATCTGGTGTCAACACCAGAAGATACAAGCGAATTCCAAGGCGGTTGTGTGGGCAAAGGTGGACGAGGATGATGGGACAAGTCGGCTGTGGGTTGTAGAAGCACCAGATCAAGGATACGACAAAATCATCATAAGACGTACATTAGTGGAACCCAAAAATGGCAAAATACCAGTTAGAATACTGAATCCGCTTAATACACGCAGATATGGCGAGTGTAGGGAAGCTGTAGCAGTGGTCAATTGCGAGAGTAGCCCACCCGGAGGAAATAAGAAAAGCGGCTTTAACATGGATGTCATACCGCAGGAGAACCAGTGGGGCGGCGAATTGACAGCAAAGCAGAAACAGAAGACGCGGTCACTTCTAGAAGCACTATGGGTCAATATTTGCAGCAGAAGCAGGCGGAAGAACAGCCATAGTGAAGCACAGCACCGACACCGAAAGTGCGGAAGCGATCCGCCAACTGCCGAGGCGAGTTCCTCTGGCTAAGAGGGAAGAGGTTATGAATTTGATTGAAAACATGCGGAAGGAAAAAGTCATAGAGCTTTCGTCAGGGCCTTGGTGCTCGCTGGTCGTGCTAGTCAAGAAAAAGGATGGCAGTACCCGGTTTTGTGTGGATTATCGAAAGCTCAACGACGTGATCAAGAAGGACAGCTATCCACTACCACGGATCGATGACACCCTGGGCACACTGTCAGGCACACAGTGGTTTTCCACGCTAGACTTACGCAGCGGCTATTGGTAGATGGAGCTTGCAGACAAGGAGAAAACGGCTTTCAGTGTTGTCGATGGGTTGTGGCAGTTCACCGTCATGTCGTTTGGACTCTGCAACGCACCAGCAACATTCGAGCGATGTGTCTGGTATATATCGACGACATAATCGTGGTGGTGAAGGAGGTATTCGATCAAATACAAGAAGCCGGGCTTAAACTCTATCCGAAGAAATGGTCGCTGTTCCAAAAAGAGGTCAAGTATCTGGGGCACACGGTTTCCGCCCGCGGAGTACATACGGATGAAGGCAAAATCACGGCGGTGAAAGAGTGGCCCCGACCACGCAATCTACAGAACTCCACAGTTTCCTGGGCCTGTGCAAGTTAAGGCACGCCGCTAAAAGCTGACCAAGCTGAGAAATGTTTGTCGAGTCAACGAGTAAGCAATTCCAAATAACAAAGTGGGAAAAATTATGACAACCAACATAAGGTGTTAATTGAAACAACGAGTAACTATTTCCAAAAAAAAACAAAGTGCAGAAAACTGTTATAAACAACAAACCAACATAAGGTGATTATAAATAAACAACGAATAACTATTCCAAAAAAACAACATTAATTAACAAGCAATCTCACAACAAGGATGGGGGCGAACATACAAAGTAAAGTCTCTGATCCTTGTCCCTGTCCAATCCAAGGCCTCCGCGCGGCCCTTCTGGATAGCTATTTGGCAGCCGCTGAATAGTGAACTAATGTGTGCAGCGTGTCCAATCCCCAGGACTTGAAATTTGGGTTGTGCGCAGGGTAACGCAATGAAAACAGCTACCATGCGGAGAAGCGCGAATTTGGCTGCGGATTTGTGGTCAGCAAGAGACTTCGCCACCACGTCTCGAAGCTCGAGGACGTCTACCACGGGTGCCCGGCCCATGACGTCAAAATCTTCTTCGGGGACTTCAATGCAAAGGTCGGGCGAGAAGGTATATTTGGTCCCACAGTCGGGCGGTTCAGCCTCCATGCGACCACTTCGAACAACGGTCTGAGGCTGATAGATTTCGCCGCGGCACGAAACATGGTAGTTAGTAGCACCAGATTCCAGCACCTCGATATCCACAAGGCCACATGGTTATCTCCCGATCAATCCACCCGCAACCAGATTGATCACATTGTGATTGATGGAAGGCATGCTTCTAGCATTCTAGATGTGCGCACGTTCCGAGGACCCAACATCGACTCGGACCACTACCTTGTTGCAGCCAAGGTACGCATGCGTCTTTGCGCAGCGAAGACCGCGCAGACTAGTTTGCAAAGAAAGCTGGACATCAGTAAGCTGCGATCACAAGGGGTAGCCGAAGCCTACTCCGCTCAACTCTCGCACCAGCTCGGTCGCTCCCCCTCTCCACCTGATGACATCGGCGGATAATGAGCTCACTTATCACAGTCTATGCGCGCCGCCGCAGAAGATGTCCTTGGTTTTCGACACCCACCACCAAAAAACCAATGGTACGACGAAGAGTGTCGCGCAGCTACTGCAGCGAAGAATGCTGCCCACAAGAAGACCCTGCAGGCTTCTGCTACGCGAGCCATGACTAAAAAATACCGGGAGGAGAGGAAGAAAGAGAGGTACCTTTTTAGACGCAAGAAACAGGAGCAAGAAAGGCGCGAGGAAATCGATTAGTGTAGGAGCAGGAATGACGACCGAAAGTTCTTCCTAAAAGTCTGACGGAAGGATCTAAGCCCAGGGCATCTTCCTGCAGAGACGAACACGGGGATCTGGTTACAGATGCGCAGGGCGTACTGAGGTTGTGGAAGGAGCACTTCAACAAGCTGCTCGCAGGCGACGAAGGGAACAATACCGCCAGTGGTAAAGATGTCCAAACGGCAACAATCGACGACGACGGTGTGTATGTGCCACCGCCCATCTATGACGAGGTCTGTGTCGCTATCCAGCGACTCAAGAACAATAAAGCTGCAGGGCCGGATGAGCTACCAGCTGAATTGTTCAAGGTCGGCGGCGGTGCGCTGATTGGGTGCATGCATCAGCTCATCTGCAAAATATGGCGATTGGAACCTCAGTGCCCTTTGCCCTGTGCTGAAGAAATGCGACCTAACAATATGCGCCAACTACAGGGGTATCAACCTACTTCCCATTGCATACAAGGTCCTGACGAGCATACTATGTTAAAGACGAGCATACTATGTTAAAGAAGAAGCCACTCGTCAAGGCGCTGATTGGACTCTATCAGTGCGGCTTTAGACCTGGTAAGTCCACCATCGACCAGATATTCACTTTACGCCAAATCCTGGAGAAGGCCCATGAGAATCAAATCGATACACACCATCTCTTTATCGATTACAAGGCAGCATTCGATAGCCCGATCAGTGATCGCCTATATGCCGTATTGTCTGAATTTGGTATCCCACTTCGACTTTACAGAACGACGTTAAGCAATACGCGCAGCTTCGTCAAGGTTGAAAGTGACCTCTCCGACCCATTCGATACCGTTCGAGGATTCAGACAGGGTGATCCTTTGTCCTGCGACTTCTTCAATTTCACCATGGAGAGTGTTCTGCGCAAGGCCGGTGTACATCGTAATGGCACAATTTTCAACAAAAGTGTCCAGCTCCTTGCCTACACTGATGACATTGATGTCATCTGGCGTAACAAGCGAGATGTCATCGCTGCCTTTGCGGCTATCGAAAGAGAATCTGCCGGCCTGTTGGTAAATGAGGGCAATACGAAAAATATATTGTCTACAAGCAGGGACTTGCAGCGGCTAGGGTCTCACGTCGAGGCCGACAGGTATACTTTTAAAGTTGTCAAGGAATTCGTCTACCTTGGCACCGCTGTTAACAGCAGCAATGATGTTAGCCTGGAGATAAAGCGAAGGATTACTTTTGCCAACAGATGCTACTACGGTCTCGGTAGGCAATTGAGAAGTAGAGACCTCTTTCGACCGACAAAACTTGCACTCTATACGACTATCGTATACGAACCAATAACATCCAACGGCTGCGCTGGCTCGGTCATGCCTGCCGTATGGACGACGAAGCTCCGGCGAAAAAGGTGTTCGATGCGGTGGTTGGTGGTCGACGGCGAAGAGGGAGGCCGTGTCTCCGGTGGAAGGACCAAGTTGAAGAGGCCCTGTTATCTCTTGGTCTGACCAACTGGAGAAGGCGCGTGCGAAGCAGAGGCGCCTGGAGAGAAGGTTTGCGGCAGGCCGTAATCCGATAACGGGTTGTTATGGCCAGTTAAGTAAGTAAGTAATCTCAAAACAACAACGCTAAGAACAATTACATGCCAACAACGGCGGCGATAGTCAAAGAAATAAACGTAAAAACTATAGCAAATAGGCATTAAAACCTGAATAACAACAACAAGGAGAGCAGTAAAGGCAACAAATCCAGCAGCAGCAACATTTATAGTGATCCAATCGCTGAAATTAACAACGATTCCCCAGATCCAGCAGCAGCCAACCAACTATAACAACAAGAACACGATATTCCGCAAATATGATTTTAGTTATGTAAGTTTAGGACATTAAGAACCAATACCCAAATATGAGTTATAATTTTTTTATTATTGTTATTAAAAATTACCAGAAAAAAATATTCAATTGCATTGTAACAAAGATAATAGCTAACATATCTAACCATACTTAATGAGTGTAAACAAAACAGAGGAGGACGAGGACGAAACTATAAAATTATTATGCGGCCCATACGCGTTGCGATTGGTTGTACAACTGCACTCGGTTGTACACAAAATCGCAACGTGTGTAGCGCAGTTGTACGTGTCGCACAACCGGTTCTATGAAAAACAAAATATTTTGATATTTCGGTCGTGTTGTGTGAGCGGTCGCAAGGTGTATGGGCATGTTGTACAATTTCGTATAACTTTCTGATTTCATTCGTGTTTTAGCTTTTGTGCGTTGCGAACGAAATGGACGAGCGCACCGAAAACTGGAGCGATTTTATCGAAGCTTATCGAAATTTGCTGGAACTACGGAACAGCAAATGTGGAAAATCCAAAAATAAAAGTTTTCGTCATACCGCATATGAAAAACTTTTGACAGCCTATACAAAAATTGATCCGAAGCGCAATTATTATGATTGTCATTTTGTCTGCACTCAACAAAATTTATGAGAAAAATGAAGTTGGGCGAACGAGTTGTGCCGGAAATCGTAACGTGTGTGTCCTAACGACTAACCTGTTGCACGACCAGATTGTATCGTGTATGGGCCGCTTTAGGATTTACTTTGACCACGGCTTCGTTTTAACACGGTTCACATTTTGCGAACGAATTTGAAGCAAAACCGCTCACAATTGGCTTACCTCAGAATCGCAATATTTTCCAAATAGTCATTAAACACTCTGAATTTTATTTTTAGGTGGTGACAACACCAATTTTTTTTCGCGACCCACCTTAATGTACAGGCGTATACAAAATGCCTTACAACAAATTTCAAGAGTGCAAGTCCTAACTTTAATCATTCATATGGATGTTTCAAACAATTATTTATGTACATATAGGTAGACCTCGCTTAACACGGTATTTTCCAGAAACGTAACTACCGCGTTAAGCGAGGTCCACCTGTATATGAAATGAATTTGAGATTTTGGTATCGGCCTCAATGTTTCCGTTTTGGTCCAATTGGACCAAAATTGGTAGCTTCGTTTCATAAATTAAGGCTTTGGTAGGTTGGTTGGTTTGTTGTGATTTTCAAGGAATTTTGGTAGGCAACACACTGCATTTATAAATTTTCTATTAATTTTTTATGATTTTAAAATTACATACTCTGTAGCTTGTGAAAAAATGTTACATGCAAAAGTTCAAACATCTCTGCAGGGAAGATCTAAAGCTATTGGAGATTATAACGCCACATATAGTCCTTTCTGAAGAAAATGTAAATCTTCTTCCTTTGATTTCAAAATTTAGTGGACTGCGATCCAGATAAAATTATAACGTAGTGAAACTAAATTTTTGTTTAGCAAATTTATTTTGGTAGGCTGATACTACGTTTATATTGAACCCAAATGCGTAGTTTCGAATGAGTCATTTCAAAATGTTTACATTGCCTCATTTGCATTTTGTTTGGCAGCTAATGTCAAATGCTCAATGCTCATTTCCTCTTGCCGCTGCTCATAGATCAGCTCTTTTCCGGCTTCTGACTAAATCATTTGTTTCTTTTTTGCTGCCTTTATGTTCTACACACTGCAATATTTGAATACATGCATATTACACACCTTGCATGCTAAGAATATTCTACATATTTGAAGCAGACGAAAATTTCAATGCAAAATTTCCATTTTGATAATTTTCGTTTGTTTTGATTTTGAACTGTCAAAAAGAAGCAAAAGCTTTTGAAGGTTTTGAAAGCGCTTTCATTTTGTGATGCGTTCGATAAAATTGGTCATGGTTTATCGCATTTGCTTCGTCGTTTTGTTGAAATGAGTAATTTCGTAGATTTGAATTTGTATGGGGAAATGCGTGATTTGGCTTCGCATTTGAGAATTTTTGCCCAAATCACGCATTTGGGCTCAATGTAATACTACGTTTACATTGAACCCAAATGCGTAGTTTCAAATGAGTCATTTCAAAGTGTTTACATTGCCTCATTTGCATTGCATTTCATTTTGTTTGGCAGCTAATGTCAAATGCTCAATGCTCATGTCCTCTTGCCGCAGCTCATAGATCAGCTCTTTTCCGGCTTCTGACTAAATCATTTGTTTCTTTTTTGCTGCCTCTATGTTCTACACACTGAGATATTTGAATACATGTATATTACACACCTTACATGCTAAGAATATTCTACATATTTAAAGCAGACGAAAATTTCAATTCAAATTTTCCATTTTGATAATTTTCGTTTGTTTTGATTTTGAACTGTCAAAAAGAACAAAAGCTTTTGGAGCTTTTGAAAACGCTTTCATTTTGTGATGCGTTCGATAAAATTGGTCATGTTTTATCGCATTTGCTTCGTCGTTTTGTTGAAATGAGTCATTTCGTAGATTTGAATTTGTATGGGGAAATGCGTGATTTGGCTTCGCATTTGAGAATTTTTGCCCAAATCACGCATTTGGGCTCAATGTAAATGTAGTATAACGTAGTATGAGATTGACTTTGGACCATTATTGGTAGGGAAAAAAATTCTTAGTGGCAACACTGATCGGCCTATGTAATGATTTTTTGTATCCGTGTGGCAGCTCTATTTCATAATGTATCGCATATACAATATCACTAATATCGGAATTGCCGTCTCTTGTTTTAGACGGATTATTTGCTTTTATAAATCAAAGCAATTCTTTTTCATTGCGAAACGGTGGGGGTGGTGAGTTTGAATACAGCCTTACAATGGGAGCCGACTACGTTAAGCGTTATGGAGAGTTACAACAGGAACTTGATAAAGCAAAACATACTT